>JAQPPZ010004286.1:0-125852 GCA_028583015.1 Wollemia nobilis
CTATGATGCTTGGTACACAGGCATCCGTCCTCCTTAGATGACGAGGGCTTAGGGCCCAATCCATGCAGTTGTGCATCGGATGGGGAGGCAGTGCCAGGTGGCCATTAAGGTGGCATAGGGTCACAATAGGAGAGAGCAAAGGAGACCACAGGTGCAGCCGAGGCCATGATAGTGGGAGAGGAGGGAGTAGAGACCCCCTTCTCCATAGAGAGAGAGGCCACCATCGCTTGATAAGGGCAAGGGTGTTGACACTAGGGAGAGCAGTGAGACAGTGACTCTTCGAGTGAAGATAATCCATCTCCAGGCACAGGTGCAAACATTGTAGGATGAGGCTACATGCCACCGAGCTGAGGTTACACAGCTCAGAGACGAGATTACATGCCTCAAAGCATGAGGCAGAGGAGCGAGCACGTAGGAGCTAGCATGATCGATTTCTCAGACCGCGTTCTACCAAGGCATCTACTTCTAGATGGTGCCAGAGGGTCAGAGGGTATAGTTACCAGCCGGCATTGCTAACCCGATCAGGATTGGGTCATCGAGGACTTCTTCTCGATCAACAACTAGGACTCACAGTACCACACATACTACGATGGGGCCAGCTCGTCCACCTCAGGGCGGGGGAGGAGATGAGGTTGAGAGCTCGAGGGGTTCGCGAGGCTAGGCTACTACACTGTATAGATTGATTGTATGATTTGAGAGGATTGAGTATGCCAAGATGTAGATTGTGGCATACCAATCTATTTTTGAGATGATGTACATATATTTGATATATATATAGATGAGATATATTTTTTTGATCATATGACTTGTCTTATGCGTTTGTATGATGCTTTTAATGTTTTGGTGTGATTGATTTAATGATTCATGTAATTATGTCGTTGGAAATATGTATGGTTTTTAATAAATGCTTTAAAATTTAAATGAAATAATCTGATAGAACAAATTGGTTGTTTGTGATGAGGTGTTTTGATAAAAAATAAAAAGACTTTTAACAATAATTTCAAAGGACATTGTCGCTATTATAGACCATTTCATGGAGTCGTTGCTCACTCGATCGTCAAGCTAATCCTAGTATAGAAATATTGTTAAAAGTAAAAGGGTGCTTAAGAGACTGTCTTAAGACTTTGGTTTGTAGGATACAAATGATGATGATGATGATGATGATGATTTTGTTTTCAGAATTTTCATGAAAATATTATGCATGAAATATTGTAAAATAATTTTTGCTAGGCATAAATTCCTAAGTGTGATGAATGTTGAATAATTCCTTAGAAATTATACCATGGTTGCAAATTTGCAATTTGACATGATGACATGAAATAGTGATAATGTGTTTGTTTGTTTTAAAGCATAATTGTATAACATAATGATTTAAGTCATATGGTTTTTATGATTTTTAAATGAATGGAGAATAAAATTGGTATAATGGTTTGCGCTAGGCATAGAATATTTAGGTATAGACTTATACCATCATCGCAAAATCCAAAAAGAGATAGTTTTATTGTATGGTTGATTTTTAATAAACAGAAAATATGAAGATGAGGACTTGCGCTAGGCATAAAATTCCAATTTTGGTTTTGGAACTATACCATCGTCACGAAAGTCGACAATATATATATGTATATTTTTATTGTATGGTTTGAAAGAAATTTTGATTTTTTTGATTATGCATGTAGTTGTCTTTATACTAAACAACTGTACTTTAGAAGAAAATGAATTTATTCCAAACAGTTTGCAAAAATATTTCAAAGTATCTTAAAGACAAAGGTTAGATTTATAAGGAATCCCATGTGCATATGTGAGTTCATTTTCAATCTTGATTTATCATGATGATACACAAAATCTCTCAAATACAAAATGTGTGTGCAATTGCATTGTTCATTTACCAGTTTGAGCAAGATACCATGATACAAGTGATTTGAATGAACCAAATAAATGTTCATTAACCATGATTGAGATGCATATAACCATACCAAACTACTATGTAAGTCAAATTATCAAGAGCTAGCTAATCCATAAGTAGACATAGGTCTGTACAAAAGAAGGTCGCTAATGTGACAGACATATCGCCACGCTAGGAGTTACCCAAGGCCAAGCAGGTTGGGCACAAACCACCTATTATGGGGCTTACCTCACAGTTTTCGAATAATTGAGAATTCCAGGGATTCAAGCTCATCAACCTTTCTTTTCTTTTCAAAGGGTAGGGAGAGGGATTTTATTGCTTTTGCTTTTGTTGTCTTTTGCTTTTCTTTTGTATTTCTTTTGCTTTTATTTTGTATTTTTGCTTGATAATGCTTGGAACATTGCTGTAATGATATAAAATAACATTTTTCTTTTTTTCTTGAACTTTGCTTATTTTTTTTTCTATGCTAGGGATACTTACTCGGATTAGTTGTAGAGCAAGGGATTTTTATTCTGGGTAGGGGTGAACTTGTCCTTTTGCCAATTCTCAAAGATACTAGACCATGTGCATGATAGGATAGCAAGGGAAACTTTTCACTCAAGAAACCATTTCGACTATGTAGCATAGCATGGACATTACAAATATAATCATTTTATTGTGAAAGGATGTGCTTGGTTTAAGTAAATAACAAGATCAATTCTCTATGCTCAAACTTTATTTAATTGAATTTTGTGAACTTTGATATAAGAGATATTAGTAATCATGCCAGATAAAATCAAGATACTTATTTTTGTTTTTGCAAAAGTGAGAGATTCCAAATAAATGCTAATTTATCCAAAATAATTTGAAATATATAACTATAACATTTGTAAGAAGAAATATATAAAAATACTTTTTTGAGAAGTTTGAGAATGTTGACTCTCTCTTTCTTCTTTATTTTGTTTTGGTTTCGAAAGAGTCAAGAGTATTGTTGTTTTTATTTTTATTATTTTTATTTGTTTTTGTTTTTATGTAAACAATTTGATATATTTTTTTAAATAAAACAACATGCGAAATATGTACAAATGATGAAATGATTAATTTTTGTTACGCATAGTAACTTTTAAGATGCAAAATGTTCATGGGTTCTTTAAGTTCTTTACCATCTAAGGTAGATAATTTATATGCTCCTGATTCAAATTTAGCAGTGATAATGTATGGTCCAAGCCAGTTGGGCTCAAATTTACCTTTAAGGTCTTTAGTTGCATTAGTATTTTTTTAAAGATTTTGAGGATTTTGATTTTTTTGTATTTTGATTTTAATTTATGAATTGAAATTGGTGGTATATACAAGATGATCTATATACACTATACAAGGTTATTTGAGTATAGCATGTCTAAGGTTGCTTCAAAATCAAAGGAGGTTTTGAAGGATAATCTAGTTGAGGTGAAGGTAAGAACAAAAGGTGATGAATAAAAGGTAGTGATAATAAAAGCTTTGTTATAATGTAGAATAATGTAGAAAAAAATTTGACTTTTATATGTGGAAAATTGATCATGTTACACAATAAAATGTAAGAAGGATAAGAAGGTTCTTCATTCTTATTATTATATTCCAAGTCTTGATAAGATGGAGAAAGTATATGTAAAATATATGCATGGATGTTATTTGATAAACAAGGATGATCATATATGGATGAAGAAAAGTGATGGATAGAAGATAATTGTGATAATAGAAAATGTATAGAACTTGATGTTTCAACCATTAAATATTCTTCAAATGGTTTTGGGTCACCATGTATGGTAACCATTTTATTTGCAATTTCAAACTTCAAACATTGGTGAAGAGTGGAAGGGACAACCCTCATCGTATGAATCCAAGGACTTCTAAGAAGTAGGTTGTAAGGTGAAGGGCAATATGCTACATAAAACAAAGTATCCAAGATCTTGGATCCAATATTAAGGGGAATAATTATAGTACCTTGATCTTCTTGAATTTCATTGTTAAAAGATTTTATAATAACATTTGATTCATTAAGATCTTCTTCCTTTAATTCGAGTTTTTGGAATAATTGATAAGTGCATAAATTAAGAGAGTCATTATCTACCATGATAGTTCTAACAAGTGTTTCTTTACTAGATCCGATAATGTAAATATAGGAGTCTTATTGTGGAGTAGAGGAAGGAATATCCTCCTCATAGAATGAAATATGGTTAACCTCAAGAGGTTTTATACCATTAATTATGTTCTTAGAGAAAATATGATGAGGAACAAATTGTTGGCTAGGTATTTTGAACAAAATTTCCTTGTGATAAATTTGTAATACTTCTAAAAGGGATATCTTTTCTTGAGGATTAATCACTTGTTGTTGGCTATCAAAGGGGATTTCAGATTGAAATTTTGATTTTAAATATGAGCTTTCTATGCTTACATTCCATTTTGTATCATTATCTAGAGCCAAAGATAGTTTTGAAGGTTGGTCAAATGAGGAATCCATATCTTGAATATCAGATTGGGTTGATTGAACTTGAGGTTGCTCATTTATAGTTTCTGTTACAATATTAGTAATATCATCATGGAGGGACACATTAACATGCAATATTTGATTGGTTTCCTGTTGTTGATAATTGAGTAGGGGTTCTTGGGAGATCCCCATGTCTTGATTGATTATTGGTATTTGTTGTGTAGGAGTTTGATTGTTTAATGGAGATTTATACTCAGTTGTAGATTGTAATTCATTTGTATTAAAAATAACCTTATCAATCAAATATTGAATTGAACATCTTAAATCTTTACAATTTTGTGTCATATGTCCATCCACTCTATGATATTCACAATGTAGCTCAGGTTTAAACCAATCTGCTGTGGTATCAGGTTGTCTTATGGAAGGGAGTTCAATCCTATTTGTGTCAAGTAAATACTTGAGAATTATATCCATTGGTTGATTGAGCTTAGTAAATTTACGTGATGAAGGTTTTTGAAAGGTTTTTGATAAATACCTTAGGAATTTTGTCATAAAAGGACCTAATGGTTTCTCACCTCTACTTTATTTATTATGGGTAGAATGATGACAGGAATATTGCGAAGTAGGAGGTGAATACATGGTAGAATTGGAAGAATAAGTATTTTCTTGTTGAAATGAATGTGTTGTATTGAGAGAAGAATATTGAAAGGGTGGTGGAGGATTATATGTGGATTGATAGACATAATATGGGTATATGGGAGAATAGATAATATCATTATGAAGAGGATTGGCAAAGGGATTGTTCTATTGGGTTAAGGATAAAAAATGAGAAGAGTGTGATGGAGGTGGTGTTGAATAGGGATGAGGTTGGTCATAATCAACAAATGTATTTAGCTAAATTCTTCCAACATTACTGATGGGCTCATATTGATTTGAGTAAAAACTCATGGTTTCTTTAGTACTTCTAAAAGTAATATTTAGCATCTACTATTTAGAATTGAATCTAAAACATGCAAACTTGAACTAATGATTTTGTTATATTTTTTTCGTGTATACATATACATTTATATTTTTGTTTTTTTTTTATATTTATATTTTTGAATCAGAAATATGTCTATGTTATTCACGTCGGGTTCACCAAAATGTATCCCTCCAAATTTTTTGCATCCTTACCTTTAGGCTATAGGATCCGTGACCGGAAGGAGGATGGAAAAATGATGGTGCAGTACCTTGGACTAAGAGGCCTTGTGAAGGTCCCGCCTCTTGGGGGAGGTGTATTATGGTGATATTTTAACGGATGGTGGGTTCACCAGGAAATGTTTGAATGGCAGTTTCCACGCCTATGTTGGGAATGTGTTTTATGTGTTCAATTTTATCTTTAAACATTCGAGTCCTACGTTTGGCCAAATGAATCTAAGTTATACTATTATGAAAATGCATACTAGATAAAATACAACAAATAAATATGAACAGAAATAGAGAGAAAGAGATAAATTATAGAACCATACCTGATCCAGATGTCTGATGGAGATTTTGATTCTTGAAGCAGTCAAGATCACCTCTGATTCGATAGGATCGTCTGCTATCAGACAAGATCGTCTGAGATTTGATGAATTCGTCAGACGAATTCGTTAGAGATCTGCAATCAGAGAAGTAGACACAAAATGCAAAAAATGCAACTATTCTAACAGAGGGTAATGATGTAGAATAACAATGACATTAAAATGATGATAATAAGAAAAATACGAGTGCACTACAATGATTTGATGACAATTGGTGACTTAATTATGCATTTAAAGCTACATGGGTGAACTCCAAAATGCAAAATAGCAAAAAATAATAAATAAACTAGCTAATTGCAGAATAAAATAGCAGATAAAAAGAGGAAAATGCAAACTCTGGGCACTGATTGCCCCCAATGATGATTGCAGTCGAAATCGTCTCTGATTTGACATGATCGTCTTCGATTTGAACAGGATCATCTGCGACGATGTAAGCTTGCTCCGGCTAAAAAATGACAAGGTCCCTACAAGAAAATTGGATGTAACAAATGTAGATGGTAATACAAATTATTCTAATGTGTGTGAAGGTCGATTTACAAGAAAATTCAGCCAGGGGAAGGTTAAGGGGAGGGCCTAAGTTTAAATAGGCTTAGGAGGGAGGTTAGAAGGTTGGAGATCATCCCAATTTTGGAGATCTTCAACGGGGAGGGTCTCTAACAGTGCAGACATGCTTTTGCCTGGATTAGAGACGTCGTTGGAATAGACACTAATTGAGAAAAATCAATTTTGGGACAAGATCATCTGGACATCCTAGTCCAGACGAAATCGTCCAATCTGAGGCGATATCATCTGATCGACGATGATATCGTCAAACGGTCAAAACAAACTCTAAAAATGGCATGGGAAAGGAGGAAACGGGTTGCACGACGGTTTGGGAGCAGTTTTGGGGGTTGAAATTTGAATTTGAATATTTACTTAGAGTAATTGTAATTATTAAGGTTTTACTGCACCAATTTTAGGGTGCTACAGTATGTCAACCATAGATTGAGGGGATGAATAATCCATAGGAAAATTGAGCTCAAATTCATCATCAAAAAGGACCTCAAGGGGGTCAATATTGAGATGATGAAAATCATCCTCGAGGGTGTTGATTATTGTAGGATGGTAACCAATTCTAGATCGGTTTGTAGGCTTCCATAAAGGAGGATGGATAAGGGTGCGACACCCTTGTTCATATCTCCCTATTCCGTAACCATGCCAGTTGTAATGACGAAGATAGTGCCAAGAAAAATTAGGATTTGACATGTGATCAAGATTACCGTAAAATTTGGTTTGTGGTGGTGGAGGCATTGGAGGCTCCACAGATGAGTCAAGTCCCCCATATATGAAATTTGTGCAATTTTCAAGTGGACCAAGAGGAACAACTACCCCAATAGTCATGGGCACATCATGGGGTTGATCAAAGTCATGGGTGGATTGGATGGTGGGTGAGATAACCTGAGCATTGTGTATGTCATACTCACTGGGACCAGGTGTGGTCATGAGTATAGAGACATGAGGAGGGACCTGATGCTCAGGTTGGGGGGAGGACCCCCTAGGTGGTGAATATGGCAATGGTATTGATGCAGGTAGAGGAGAAGGTGAAGCAAATGAATCAGGAGGATTTGATTGAGCCAATTGGTCATCAAGTTGAGTGGCACACTGTGTCCACTCATAGCATTCAGTAGGTGTTCCCATGATGGGATGATTTGCATGTGTGAACTGAGAGGTTGGAATAGAAGATGTGGCTGGTGTGGTAGGGATGACTCATGACCATGAAGAATGGGGTACAAAGCGATGGGAAGATGTAGATGGGGTGGGAAGAATAGGAGGTGTGGTAGAAGATGAAGTCGGTGATGGCATAGCTAAAAAGGTGAATGGAGGGAATGGTGCATGGGAAGAAGATGGTGTAGAAGAAGATGAAGGAAGGTGTGAAAATGTGGGGTAGTGGAAGCACCAGTAACCGGAGGTGGATGTGAGGAATATGAGGGTATGTCGCTCAAATTGGGTGTGGGATGTGAAGATGAGGATGATGGAAAGGTGGTATCAAGGGAACATCATGGAGTGGGAGTGAATTGTGTGGATGATAGGGGTGGACCTAGTGGAAGAGCGATAATATTACAAAATTTGAATGGGTCACCATCAGTAGGGATGTAGTGGACCAATCCATTGTGAATATATTTGATACAATGATGTAGCATGGAAGGGACACATTGCATGTCCCGAATCCATGGGCATCCCAAAAGGATATTGTACTGCATCTCTCCTTCAATGACGTGGAAGAGGGTGGAAATGGTTTTGGCACCAGCCTGAATGGGGAGGACAATGGTGCCTATGGTAGGGTGCATAGAGCCATCAAAGGCTCGAAGGTCCATATAAGGAGTAGCGAGATGAGTAGGAGGGAGGTGAAGATGGCCAAGGGTGGTGGTAGAAATGATGTTGATGGATGAGCCTGTATCAATGAGAACACGCTTATAAGTGATGAAATTGATGGAAGCTTGGATATGCAAAGGTGGATCCACCCCCTCACCTACAACTTTGGTGATCTCATGGTCATGGAAGCTGATAGAAGGTTGCAAGCATCTCTGAACATTGCCAATAAAGTTGGCAAAGGCATCAGTATCATGGGTCTCAAGATCAAGAGAATGGAGAATGGAATTGAGGGCCTCATGATGAGGTTGGGATTGCTGCAGAAGGTCAAATATGGATAACCTTGTAGGGGTAGTGTAGAGTTGATGTGAAAGGCTACCACGAATAGTGATGATATTACGTGGTATGGTAGTAGGAGCTAGTGGAGGAATTGGGGATTAGAAGAAGGTGGTGGAAGAGAAGTAGAAGGGAATTGGGCTTCAGTAGGAGGTGGGTAGCATTGGTTACGGGTAGCGATGTTGATCATACCCACAAATCCCTATTGGGAAGGACCACGATTGACATGATTGACTTGTCATGGATTGGATTGAGCATTAGGACCCCCATGTTTAGGGCAATGGATTTTGATAGATCCTCAAGTTTTGATTTTGTGGTGCAAGGGGATTAGATACCTGAATGGTGCCACGATCAATGAGATATTGAACAATGTGATGAAAGATATGACAAGAATCAAGGGGGTGGCCATATTGGTGATGAAAATCATAAAATGCCTATGGATTATGGTCCCTAGAGAGGGGATGATTAGGATCATCAAGTTTGATATCAAGCAAGGAGATAAGGCCCCCATAAAATAAATAATGGAATAAAGTGGGTATGGGTTCGAATAAAGGTGTCCAATTGCATGGTGGAGGAGGAGGGTAAGGGTTACACCCCTAGAATGGATTAGGAGGTGGTGGTGGAGTGGTTTGGTATGCAAGTTGTGACAATTGAGGTGATGTTGATTGTGGTGGTTGGGGTGGTACTAATTGTGGTGATGAATATGGAGAAGTGAGTAGCACCTGATTGGTTTGAGGTGGTTTGGAAGTGGGTGGAATGTATGGATTTTGATTGTAGTAAAAATTGGATGGATAAGGTTTTTTTGGATGAAGCTTGATCTTGACCTTGTATGGACCTTGATGTCCTCGATAACCTTGGCTTGAGCAATAGCCTCCTCGAATGTGTGAATTTGATGGATTTGCAAATTTTGAGAGATTTGTTTATGGTAAATTTTGGTGAATAGTTTGATGAGTTCTATAGGTGGAAGGGTAAAAGCAATATCATGAATGACCACCCTCCATCGAGAGACAAAATCAGTAATGGGCTCATCATCAAACTGGTGTAAAGCATATACATCTGACAATGTCATCTTGGTTTTGATATTGATGGAAAAATATTCGAGAAAGAGATTGGCCAACTATTCAAACTTGAAGAGGCTATGATGAGGCAAATGATTGTACCAATCTAATGCTTGTCCCCCAAGAGAAAGTGGAAATGTGCGAAGCATGAGGGGATCACTACCATGAAGTTGGTAACAAGTGAAGTGATAATTGTTAAGGTGCTCTCTAGGATCTTCCTTACTTTTAAATTTATCAAATTTAGGGATCTCAAATCGGTAAGGATAAGGATGCATAGGAACAGATGGATGAATGGGTTCATTGCACAACTCGTCATACATGGGCTTTTGGGGCCCATAACCAATTGTGTGCAAATCCAAATTTTTGATTTGTTCTTGCATAGCTTGAAGTTCACTAGAGAGCACCATTGTAGTATCCGGTGGGGATGGGAATGGATGTGAATAAGAAGGTGGAGGAAGTGGTTGTGATGATGCCTATGAATAACCCAAATGGGGTGGGTATTGTAGTTTTGACTCTTCCCATTGATTGTAGTAAGCAGCCTATTGTGGATCAGGTGCTGACATGGCTTGATATTGTGGGAGAGGGACCTAAGATGGATGTGGTGAAGTGTATGAGTACTAAATTGTGGCATGTTTTTGATCATGTTATACATGAATCTATTGGTCGAGCATGGGTACTTGCTACTGTTGTGCATGCTAAAAAGTTGATTTTGATTGGGCGATGGTAATGGAGGACCAAGTAGGTGATGAAGTGAAGAAAGCAGGTGGTGTCAAAGATGGTGGTGGGAGAGATGAGGGTGTAGTGAAAGAAAATTGGCTAGAGGATGGAGCGGTAACCGATGAGAGCTAAGGTGGCATGGAAGGAGTAGAAAGGGAAGATTCAAGGTATGCCAAATAGCATGGTGGATTGGTGAGATATGAGGGGTAATTTGGATTATATGAAGAAAGAGGAGTGGATGGTGGTGGCCAGAAAGGAGGGGTGGAGGTAGGCGAAAAGAGGAGGATGATGCCAATGGAGGATCGTATGATGATGGTGGTGGGAAGGTAGCTGGAAAGGTAGTAGTGAACTATGGAATGAATGAGGGTGGTTGTTGTGATGGAATGACTTGATGTTGTTGGAATTGTTGAGATGGAGGTTGTTGATATTGTGGTGGTACTTGATAGTATTGAGGTGGAATTTGGGAATATTGTGGTGGAAGTGATGATGATGGATAATATGGGGGTTGTGAATGTTGTGGAGTTTGTTGTGGGTGTGGTATTTGGGATGAAGAAGAGGAAGGGGTGGTGCAGAAGAATATGGAGTGGAAATCATACCTACTATTTGGATAGTAGTGATGACATCAAGGATGATTTGAGAGATGACAATGTTATAGTCATCCCCCAAGAGTGGATGAGAGGAATTCTCTAGGAAGGGGTGATTGGTAGATGGGGATGGAGGTGGAGTGGGCTCATCAAAAATGATGGTGGGGAGAGGTCTACCTGGTGTAGTATAGATGACATGCTAGCAATAAGTCGATGGTGGATTGGAGGGGGAGAGATCATCTAGAGGAGATGTGTCCTCATAGGTCTCATCCTCCTCCTGGGGTGGAGTGAAATATGCAACATGGGATATGGGACTTACCTTAGGTCATGAGCGATCCCAATTAGCAAATCAGGTGGAGCTATAGAGGTAACTCTCTCAGACTTAAAAGGTGGATCATTGGTCTAGGAGGAGGAGGCACCAATAGCCATGATAGTTCGATGAGTAGCCTCAGTGGCATGATAGAGAGCCTCACACATCTGACTATGTGTAACTGGCATGATGATGTGTGTGCTAGTGAAGGAACAATCAAAAGGTGTGAAATATAGGCTTTGGAAAGCTCTGTGACTAGTTCTAACACTTGCTATTCTAAAAAATATAGGTTCGCATGGTGGGGTGCAAACATTTCTATAACCAAAAGTTTACACATGGGGTGTGAACCTCAAGAAAATAGAAATAGAGGATGGATTTATGTTGTGTTGGTCTTCTCTATGTTATGTGGAAGTTTCTATGTTATTCTATGACCTGAAAGACAGGTTTGCATGGTGGGGTGCGAATATTTTTGTACCTAAAAGTTTGCACGGGGGTGCAAACCTTGAGAAAATAGAGACAGAGGGTGGATTTCTGTTGTGGATGAACCTATGTGTGTTGTGTGTCAATATTTGTGTAGTTTTATAGCCTAGAAGCTAGGTTCGCATGGTGGGGTGCAAATTTATCTATACCTAAGAAGTTCACACGTGGGAGTGCGAACCACCTGAAAATAGACTATGTAGTGCTGCGTGAAAATGAAACTGTGGAACAACCAAGCAAGTGAGTTATGAGCAATTTTGATATGTTGTTGTAACCACTTTTTGTGACTCAAAAATAAGCAAATATTTTTGGATTTTTGTGTGTTTTGATGAGAGTATTGTATCCATCCTAAGAACAAACCATAGGAATGGGTGAATTCTACTTGAAACAGGTATGTCGTAGCATAGAACCTCCTACAACACCCAAAGGTGCACAGAATAGAACTATGTTTCCAATGGGTGAATGGCAACCTAAATGGAATCCGATACAGTAAAATGGTATCCAAAGGGGGGAGACTCAAGATGCTCAAATGAGTCAATATACTCTCACGAAGAGAGGTCACACTATCAATGTGTTGCTACCGGCATACCCATGCTTTCGCTTAACCCTCATGTTTAAGGCATACACAGTAATGATCAATTGCGCCCACTAATTATTTTTAAAAGCCCTATGGTAAAGGGGCTTTCTAAAACTACCCACTTTGAAGGTACCTTCCAGTGATTAAATCTAGATAACCAACACTCGAGAGTAGGGGATCACCCGAGGATTAAGGTCGGTCGACCACTCCTGGGGGGCTACTATGGTGACTAAACGAGGGGTGAGCTGGTGGAAGGAGATGAAATCCAACATCACTAGTCTCAAGTGGGGATTGGTGATGAAATCCAATCCTTACCACTATGAATGCCACGTGAGTGTGTGGGTGTGTGTTCTACGCAGACAATTTTAGAAGCAAAGCTACCCTAAATGCCTTTTCAAAATTGAAATCTAGATTAATGTGCCTTTTCGAATTGAAATCTAACCTAAGATACCTTTTGAAAACAAATGACTAGAAAAGAACCTAGATTAAATGCTTCCTCACAAAATCAAACCTACGCTAGGACTTTTGGAAATAAATGACAGGAATGAAAATGTACTTTGAAATGAAACTAGACTAAAAGACTTCCTCATGAAACCAAATTAATCTAATGCTTTTCAAAATGAAATGCATGAATGGAAATTATTTTTGAAAGTAAATCTAGTCTAAAGTGCGTCCTCATGAAATCAAGCTAATCTAATGCATTTGGAAATGAAATGCAGGAATGGAAATACCTTTTGAAAGAAAATATAGTCTAGCAAATGTCTGTAAAGACTAACTAAAACAACCAAGTGTATGCTAGTAGTTAGGTGGCAACCCAAGTGACAAGTTAACCTTGAAATGCAAAAAATGATAGTGTACTAACAAAATACCTACATCCAAGTGGTTGTAAAGTGCTCTATCTCTCTCTGTGCATCAAGATTGTGTCAGTTTGGTAAGTTCACACCCTAAGGTGTGAACCTATCTTCTACTAGAAGTTCACACAAGGTCGTGAAAACTTGGTACTGGGAACTGGGTCGATAGGGGTTGTGGTCCTGGTGACTATTTTTTAGCTTCTGGATGGTCCTGATATAGTTTCCTACATAAAAAATAGCCAAAAGTCAAATATTTGATCAATGAATACACAAAATCTTGAGATATAATGCATGCACTTGGAATAAGCAAAATACTTGGAATTTGAAAAACTAACTAGGTGCCGCACAAAAATACAAGGAATGATTTCACCTTGCATACACCATGGCAAGAGGTGGTTTGGGGTCTAGGTATGGGGGCACGCAATCCCTAGGAACATGAGGCTTTTAACCTCCCCTGACTTACCTTTCTAGTTGTTGGGGTGTCTAAAATCGATACCTATGCTTTAGGGACCAATTTTGAGGTAGATTGCAAAGTTCACATGCCCAAGTGTGTACTCTCTGAACCTCGAAAGCTCGTTGGTGCACCAATGACCTTTTGTGATGTGGCTTGAACTGTATCTTAGGGCATTTGGTGTGGGATTATTCAAAGTTGGCAACTACCTACCATACAAAAATAGTCCACAAGATGTGTTAGATGGTGATTAAGCTAATGCTTGGTGGGAGTCCCACCAGGCATGCTAGAATGAAACCATTCAAAAGGACACTACAACCTTCATTCAAAATTATAGAAATCTTGCTGCTTTTGTTATTGAAATAAAAAGAGGTTACAGAGTGAAATCCCCTTTTACAACTCTTGCCCTGAAGGCTACAATTGGGTCTTCCCTAAGGAAACCCTTTTAGATGTGTTCAAAGGTAGCAAGATCTATCTTCTTGATGTTCCTCAGTGTAGGTGGGCTTCTTGCTCATGGGCCACCATTGGTTTGATGTGTTCTTTGTACCTATTGGACCTACAAAATCTAGTTAGAACATTTAGGGGCCTGCCTCAGTCAAACCCCATGTTTATGAAGACAAAAGACTCTCTAAATAAGCTTAAAACATGAAGAAAACTACATAAAATGATGTAAAACCCTAAACTAAGCCATACTTACCTATCTTGTAACCTATGTTTTATTGTAGTAGAGGTTCGCACGAGTGGGTGTGAACTTGGTTTGAGCCTAGAAGTTCACATGGGGGTGTGTGAACCTGACTATTTCTAGCCAAACTTGCAAAATATGATTTTTGAGCTATCCTGATGTTGTTGCTCCTTTGCTTTTTCGATGGGTCACCTTTTGATGTCACCTTTCACTGTTAATAACCTGTCTAGATGAATGTGATAAAAACCCTATTGCTATGTGGATGTGATGGATGTATGATGGATGCTATGAGTCTGGAATGATTTCTATAGAGTTTCTGTAAGCTAAAGTTGGAATCCCTAAAATGGTGAAAATGGCCTTCTACTTATAGACTTGGCCAAGGCTAGGGGAGAGGGTGAGGTGTCCCCTATGAGGTGTGTGTGGTGAGGTGTCCACCTAAGAGGTGTCCCTTGAGGTGTCCTAGTTCATAAATGAGATTGGGTGAGAGAATCCCTCACCCATATACAAGTCATGATGACCTGGAGGAAAGTCTCCAAATGGCATTTATTGAAACCTTTTTAGAAATATCTTCTAATTTAGAATTGCCTTTTATGTGCAAAAGTCTCCATTTCTCATTTATGGCCCAGGAGAGTGTGAGGTGGATGAAATATCTGGGTGAGAGGTGGCAAGGCTAGGCTAGTCAAAGTAGACTAGGTGAGGTGGAGGGTTTAGATTAAGCATGATTAGCCTAATTAACCATAGGATTAGCCATAAAGCAAGTTTTGACTAAAGTTGTTGACTTTTTGCCCATAAAGTGCTTTTTGACCATGGTGGAGAATTCAACCTTAGTTGAGTTGTGAATGAGGTCACATGAGGACCTATAGTTAAGCGTAGGAAGGGGCTTAGCTAGCCCAAGGGGGCTAAGGATGATGAATAGTGATTTTAATAAATGAATAGTGTTTTAAGCCAATTTATGCAATTTTTGAGGGTTTTGCAAATTGATTGATCGTGAAGATGAGGAGAGGGACAATGTGTGACTTTTGGGTGTCTACAACTCTATGAAACACTTAACTACGTAGATGAAGTTATTTGCTTCTTATCAATGTTCAAGTGCCATTCTCTATGAAACACTTGACTATGTAGATAAGATATTTGATTCTTCATCAATGTTTAAGTGCCATTCTCTATGAAACACTTAACTGCGTAGATGAAGTTATTGCTTCTTATCAATGTTCAAGTGCCATTCTCTATGAAACACTTGACTATAGATAATATTGTTAAGATATTTGATTCTTCATCAATGTTTAAGTGCCATACTCTATGAAACACTTAACTATGTAGATGAAGTTATTTTGATTCTTATCAATGTTCAAGTGCCATTTTATATGAAACACTTGACTGTGTAGATAAGATATTTGTTATCTGCAAGCCTTTTGCAAATATTTTGAAATGATTTTTGATAATTCTTTTGATGTCTTTGATGCTTATTGCAAAATATTTTGCAATGTTTTGTAATGATTTTATAATGTTTTGCAAAGTGATGAAATGCTTTTGTAATTGATTTTTGTGCAATGTAGTTACTGCAAAATATTTTGCAATGTAATATAATGATATTGATTCTTGCAAGTTTTTTACAATTTATTAAGATGATTTTTGTAATGTAATGTTTTGTTATTGCAAAATATTTTGCAATATGATGTTGTGATGATTGTAAATGTTTGCAAAAGGGCTTTCACAAGATATTGAAATGATGATTTGTGAATGATTTGCAATGTAATGCTTTGGTGATTGTAAAATATTTTGCAATGTAATGATGTCGATGTTTGCAAATATTTGTAGAAAGGCTTGTAGAATGATTTTGTGTCATTATTTTGCTCTTATTGTTTGAAAGCAAAATATTAAGGATAATGACTTGATATTGCTGAATTTCTTAACACATGAGAGAGGGTAACAAGAGTATATAAGTTCATTACCTAATGCATATGCAAATATTTACATGTACATGAGGAATTGGACTTAATACTCATTGCCACCTTTGATGTGTTGAAAGATTCAAGAATTTTGTATTGTAAACAAAATATTTCAGACTGAGGGTAACGCTCCCATATGGATAATCCAAGAGAAGAAGAAGCCCTTCTCCTTTTTCCAATGTGTGTACAAAGAATGTATATGCATAGAACATGGGAAAAATAAATCCCCTTTTCTAGGAGGTCCATGTGATAGCATTACCCTTAGTCTGAAGGATCTTATTTGTATGAAAGAATAGATAACATCCATATTGGCTTATAGGTCATTAGGAGGTACAAGGATCTGATAATCGACTGCTTGATGTAGTCATAAATGATTATGGGTACATGAAGTGTTGATTACCAAATCCTAATGTTCTCGAAGGACCCATTAGTCAATCTAGATGTTTTCATTTTGAAAAAGAGAAGAAATGATAGCTTGTTGTCATATGTCAAGATGGAGGAAGTTCTCTATCTATTGATTGAAATTTTGTACAAATAGATAGAGAATATCTAGCATTCTTGATGAGTGATTATTTTGAGATTAGATGTTTATTGTATATTTGTATAATATACTTAGTTGGAAATAAAATTTTGTTGATCCAATGATTTATTAGGAAAATAGTTGATGGAGAGAGTATGATTTGTAAATGTTCTATTGTTGTAGAAGATCAAGTGGCTACGAAGACAACATAGATCCAGTATCTGGTGAAGCATGCAAATAATTGTATGCTCACAAGGCATTGGATCCATGGAGCCTCATAGTCTGATAGACCTATTTGAACAATAGTTCATGAGAGATCTTGATTTTTGTTTGATAGAATGCCAATGACATGAACTAGGTGGCTATGAGGATAATATTGATCTAGTGCCTGGTAAGATTTACAAATGATTGTAGATCTACAAGATATTGGATCGATAGAGTCTTAAAACCACATGGACTATCGAAGGTAATCAGTGAGATTTATAAAATGTGATAGCATGTTGATGCAATAAATCAAAGAGAAAGTAAAGATACCATTGATCCATTGCCTAATGAGATTTGCAAGAAATTGCAAACCTATGAGATATTGGATCAAGGGAACCCTACAATCCCTATGATTTATTATTAGGATAATGCATGGGGATTTGATTTATGTTTGATTGCATACTAAAATGGTATGTCGAATAGGGAAGAGTACCCATAATCATCTATTCCCATATAAAGTTGACAAGTAATTGTTAATCCATAGGAGAATGGATGATTAAGGGCTTCTTGGCCCATGCAACTTACCGAATGAGTAAGTTGGTGATGATATATTAGGTATGATTTTGTGAACTCAGATGATAGGCCAATCAAGGAAGAGAACCCCATTCAACTAGTAACTAGTGAAATTCACAAATGATTATGAATTCATGAGAGATTGGTTGAATGTGATTTCCCATCCCTAGATGGCATATCAAATGAGTTGTATTTGAAGAATGTGATGAATAGATGTCATGATACATTCAATAGACTACTCTTAAAATTCTCTTGTATGATACATCATTTTGCAAAAGGTTTGCAAAAGTCATTGATGTATTATAGGAGAGAAAAAGGTGTCCTTGAGGAGTCTATTAAATAATCATGAGTGTTGATTGAAAAGAGGCTCTTTTGTTGAAGGATATTGTAGATATGTATTATTGATGATATTGTTGTGAAATGTTGTTGATATTAATGATGTGACTATGTATGAAATAGAGGAAAGAGTTGTAAGTGATCATGTAGTACTTATTATGATGAGAAGGAAGAAGTATGATGGATGAAAGAGAAGAAGGTAGGAAATGTAATTGATTGTTATTTATTGTTGGATGTCCCAAGGTTGGGATAGAAGAAAGGAGAAAGGTTAGGTCATCAAGGTTATGGATGATCATATCATACATCACTTAACCCAAGAGAGGGAGAAGAAGAGAAGAAGTATGATAGTAATGAAGTGAGATGTAGAAGAAGATTTTGTAGATGAGATTTTTGGACTAAGAGAGTTTACTCAACATATGGTTAGCCTAGGTGGATGCAATGTAGATGTATTCATAATAAGGATTGGATTTTGCATCATAGTAAACCCTCCTGACTCTATGGTATGATCAAGCAAATCAGGAAAACATGCAAGGGGTGTAGTGTGTATGATGATATGATGATATTTGTCATGCATTCAATCAAATGAACAAGCAAATGACTCGATGTTTTATGCATAGTATCATTTAAGATGCATGATGTTGATTGGTTCTTTATGTTCTTGGTCATCCAATGTGGCTAGGTGGTAAGCTCTAGATCCAAATTTGGCTATGATGATGAAAGGTCCTAACCAATTAGGTTCAAACTTCCCTTTTAGGTCAATATTGATGTTAGTATTTTTTTGATTTTCTTTGAGGACTAAGTCCCCAACTTCAAAGGATCTTGGATGTACCTTCTTGTGATAGGTACATCGAAGTCTATTGTGGTATGTTCTAAGGTGTTCTAGAGCATTGATGTATTTTTCTTCTAAGAGTTCTAGTTATTGTAAGTGACTTGAGTGATATTCATCTCCTACCAAAGAATCTTGTAACAAGACTCTTAGAGAGGGTATCTCAAGTTCAAAGGGAAATACTGCTTTGATGCCATAAACTAAGGTGTATGGCATTTCCCTCATGGGAGTATGCACACTCATGCGATATACCCATAAGGTGGGGTAGAGTTGCAAATGCCAGTCTCGACCATTTTTTTTTACTAGCTTCTTGAGGATTTTGATTAGCATTTTGTTGGAGGATTCAACTTGTCCATTTCCTTATGGGTAGTATGGTGTAGACCATTTTTGTTGAATTTTGTATTTGGTGCATATTTTGGAAACTTCCTTATTTTTAAAAGGGGTGCCATTATCAATGATTAAGGTAGAAGGTATACCATATCGATTGATGATTTGATTTAGAATGAACTTTGATACTTGAATCCCTATTGTGGTGGATAGGGGTATTGCCTCGACCCATTTAGTAAAATATTTTGTAGTGGTGATGATGAACTTATGTCCATATGATGATTGAGGGTTGATCTTACCTATGATATCCAATCCCCAAGAGGAGAAAGGCCAAGGAGATGTGATTGGTTGTAATTCTTGAGAAGGGGTGTGAACAAGGTTGTCATGTCATTGACACTTGTCATATTTCTTGACATAGTTGTGAGCATCCTTTTCCATAGAGGGCCAATAATAGCCCATTCTAAGGAGCTTCTTGGCTATGGATAATCTACTAAAATATCCACCACATGATCCATCATGGGCTTCTTTTATGATAGCTTGGGCCTCATTTGCATTTACGCATCTGAGGAGTATACCTTCAAAGGAGCATCGATATAAGATATCCCTAATGATGACATATTTGTAAGCTTTTAGCCTAAATTATCTTCATTTTTTAGAGTTAGAATCCTCAAGGAATATTCCTTCTTTGAGGAATTTAAAGATGTCTTGATACCAAGGTTCTTGAGGTATAGATATTTCAATATTGCATATGTTAAGAGGTTGTAGACATGATTCGAGTATGGAAGATTCATTGATTGATCTTATGATAATAGAAGCTTCTTCATCTTCCAACTCTAAGGGTATGAGAGATGTAGTTGTAGCCATAGCATCAACGTGATAATTGCTAGATCATGGTATGGCTTCTATAGTAATTTGGTTGAAGTGAGTTTTCAACATGTCTACAATATCTTTGTATGGTTTTAACTTCTCATATTTGGTTTGATAAGTATCATTCACTTGGTTGATTACCAATTTTGAATCACCATATACTATTATGTTTTCAATATTTAACTTTATTGTAGCCCTAAGACCTAGGATGAGTGCTTCATATTCTATTATATTATTAGTACATGAGAAGTAAAGTTTAAAGGATAGTGGGATGAGTTATTGTTGTGGAGTGACTAGGATAATTCTTACCCCTGCACCTTTTGCACATCTAGCTCCATCAAAGTATAAGACCCAAGTTTTAGGCTCTTGGGCTTCTATTGAAAATATTATTTCATCTAGAAAAGATATGCTTATGGGATGTTTTGATTCTAAAGGGGATGCAACAAGTTGATCGACTATAACTTACCCCTTTAGTGATTTTTGATTTACAAATTCTATATCAAATTCACTAAGGGCTATGACCCACTTTGTAGTCCTACCAGATAGGTAAGGTTTTAACATAAGGTAGTGCAATGGGTCTACCCTTGCTAAGATGTAAGTCTTTTGACTAAGCATGTAGTACCTTAGTTTGAGAGATGAGAAGACAATTGCTAAGAAAATCTTCTCTAGTGGTGTGTAGCGAGTTTCATAGTTTACTAAAGTTCTACTGATGTAGTAGATTGCTCTTTCTCGATGTTGTTCATCATATTGGGCTAATAAAGCTCCAAGAGCATGTTTAGTAGCTACTATGTATAGAAATAGTGGTTGATTTAGGTTTGGTGGTACCAAGATAGGTGGTGTCAAGAGATAAGTTTTTAAATATTTGAAGGCCTTTTGACATCCTTCATCCCATTCAAATTTTATCCCCTTCTTCAATAATTTGGAGAAAGGTTGACATTTATCTATAAGTTGTGATATGAATCTATGAATAGCTTGTAGTTTACCTTGCAAACTTCATAATTCAATTAAGTTTATAGGTGGTAGCATATTTGTTATTACTATAATTTTGGAGGGATCAACTTCAATCCCATGATGAGATACAATGAATCCCAATATTTTTCCTGATGTTACCCCAAATATACATTTGTTGGGTTTTAGTCTAACTCTATAATCTCATAATCTTTCGAAGATACATCTGAGATCTCGAGTGTGGTTTTATCTTTTTGAGATTAACCCAAGATGTCATCTACATAATCTTCTACAATTTTATGCATAAGATCATAAAATATATATGTCATGGCCCTTTGATATGTTGCTCCTACATTTTTAAGGCCAAATGGCATGACCTGATAGTAGAAGGTTCCCCAAGGGGTAGTAAAAGTTATTTTAGATTGATCTTCTGGTGCTATCTTAATTTGGTTGTAGCCTGAGAATCCATCCATTAAGGATAACATCTCAGATCCTGTAGTGAAGTCCACTATCATGTCTATATTTGGCAAAGGGAAATCATCTTTTGGATAAGCATTGTTTATATCTCTAAATTCTATACAAATTTGAATGGATCCTTCCTTCTTGGTGATAGGGACGATGTTAGATATCCAATATAAATAATATATGGCCTTTATGAAGCCAACATCTAGGAGTTTTTGTAATTCATATTTTATTAAAAGAGCGACTCTTGGATGTATCTTTCTTAATTTTTTTTGATGGGTTTGGCATCGGGGTGCACTACCAAATGATGGACTACCAGTGAAGGGTCAAGTCCTAGCATGTCATCGTATCCCCAAGCAAATATGTCAGAGAATTCCTTCAGTAAGTTCGTGTATTACATCTGTTCTTCTTGGGTTAGGACTTTTCCAAGTTTGATAAGGTGAGGGTCTTGATCTATTCCTATGTTGACATCTATGGTTTCTTCGATTAAGGCTTGTGATTCATCCTCAAAATGAAGAGGGGCATCTATTATCCCTAACTCTTTAAGTTCTTGTAGATCCATAGATGTTTGTTCCAACTCAAGAAGCTAAGCTGAGTTTAAGTTGAAGATTTGTTTAAGAGATTCTTCTATATGATAATCATCTAAAGAATTTTGAGATTTGGTTGTTATTGATTCTAGATGAACTAATTCTAGCATGTTGATGCTACCAAATCGTATGGTTTTGCAAGGTGTTTGGTTAAGGAGTGACCATAGTTCTTCTTCATCCTCATCACCCCATTGGGAGCCATGTATTGACTTAGGATAATTATCTTTATCATCTTCTGATAGAGGAGAAGGTTCATTTTTGTTGGGGATGAATCCGATCCCACATCATGTTGGCCAAGGTTCGACTTCTAGGGGTTCTTTAATACCCTGTTCATAATGACCTAGGCCTTTGCCTTGATAACCCATGTTGGAAAGCATTTGTTTAGCTATGGAAAATGAAGGTGACATATAGCATGTAGCATATGTTCATTTACTAGGCATGAGGTTACATCCTTGGATCTTTTCATCAAGGGAATTTCCCCATGAATGAAAGTACAAGATCCTATTTGGATTTTAAGTCCTTTCCTATTGGGCATGCCTATATCACGAGGAGATAGGAACATACTTACTAGTTCCATGAAAGGATCTAGATTTTGATAAATGAAGTTGACTTGATCATTGGAAGAGGATGATTAGGGAGTATCCTCTAAGTTTATGAGAGGTTCCTCTAATATTTCCTTTCCTTTATCTACTTTTGGTTGATCACTTGACTTAGCTGATTGTATGGAAGGGCAGAGATTAATCTCTTGTAGGTCGATAGAGTTGCACATGGCAAAAGGTTTTGGATCTCCAGGGACATGGATAATCCTCCCTTGATACTCATATTTGAGACATTGATGTAAGGTAGAAGGTACTACCCTCATAGCATGTATCCAAGGTCTTCCAAGGAGCATGTTATATGTTACATCACATGATATGACATAGAAGAGGGTATTTAGGATATGAGGCCCTACTTTGATAGGTAAAGTGATGGTGTTGGTTACCTCTCATTCTTCATTATCAAAGGCTCTAATGATGAGGTCCAATTTTTGTAAATCATTTTCTATTAAGTCAAAATTTTGTAAGAATTTGATGTTGCATACATTCAAGGTTGATCCATTATCTACTAAGACTCTCTTGATATATTTATCACCTATTTGAGTTATGATGTAAAGAGGAGAATCTCTTAATATGGTTTTGAGAGGAGTATCTACCTCATGAAATGCTAAGATAGCATTGTTTACTCTAACTAGTCCAACCATGTTAGTGATATCATTTGGAGATATGTCTTGAGGGACTTCTTGTTCACTTAAGAGTTTCAAAAATATTTCCCTATGAGTAGGTGATATTTTTAGAAATTCTAGAAGGGAGATATTTGTGGGTACCTCCTCTAATTATTGATGGAGATCGAAGGTATGCAAGGTATTTTGAGAAGGTGTGAGCACCAAAGGTGACTTATTAGGGATATTGATATTTGTTCTTGGGATAACCAATGGAGGTTGATCCGAAGATTGATTCTTTGCTTGTTGCCTAGTCATGGTGTGGGAAGATCTTGATAAATGAATGGTGCCTACGAAGTTGGCTGATTTTTGATCATGTGTTGGTAAGGGGTCTTGAAATATCCCCATACCTTTGTTGGGATTTTCTATTTTATTGAATGTTACTTTTCCTTCCTCAATGAGGTCTTGGATAATGTTCTTTAAAGTTCTACATTTGTTGGTAGTGTGTCCTTCTATTTGGTGAAAGTCATAATATTCATCTTGTCTATACCAAAAAGGTGTTCCTTTGGATAGATCCCAAGGCTTGATAGGTGGAAGTTCTATCAATTTAGAATCAAGGAGTATTTTTAGCATAGATGTTTGACTTTATTCGGTATTCATATATTGCCTTTGGGGTTTATCTTCTCTTTGGATAACCAACTTTTGAGGAGCATTCTGAGTAGTGTTTATGTTGTTGTTTTGATGAGAGTCAGTTACACCATCTCCTACGACATGTTTGTTTTTGTATTGCCCCTTATTAGGGGGTTTTTCATCTTCTTTCTTGTTATAGTTGAGTTGTCCTCATCTTATGAGGATGGCTTCTACTCTTTTAGCCATATCGATGACTTCTTCGAAGGAGGTTAGGTTCATCATTTCCAAAGGATATGATAATTATTCATGAAGGTTTCATATGAAAATATGTAAGATTTATTTAGGAGGAGGAATATATTGAAGTTTTCCTACTAAACCTCTCCATTTGGCTAAGAAATCTAAAAATTTCTTAGTCTTAGATTGTTTAAGTTGATAAAGGTCATCTATGGTGACCTTATCATCTATGTAGATCAAAAATTGTTTAACGAAGGCTTCCATAAGTTCTTTGAACTTTGTGATGGAGTGGTGAGGTATTTGAAAATACCATTCTAAGGCTAAACCACTAAGACTTTTAGGGAATAACCTAAGGAGAAGTTTTTCATCATGATTGATGTCACTACAAGCTATTTGAAATAGCCTTAGATGGTTAATGGGGTCTTGCTTTCCATTGTACATTTGAAATTTGGGAGTTTCAAAGTTCTTTGGAAATGGATGGTTAAGGATGGTTGGATCTAATGGTTCATTGTAGAACTCTTCAAAAGAGTACTTTAACTTAGATGATCCTTGAAGAGAGGTAATTTGATGCTCAAGTTCTTCAAACTTGGAGTCCCTCTTTTCTAAGTCTAATATTTTAGTGTTGATATATTGAATATCATTTGATGAAGGGTTTGATGGTGTAGGTAATGTTAATGGTTGTGTAAGTGGTTGAGTGAAGGTTTGCGACATAAAAGGTATATTCATGAGAGTTGAAGAGTTTTGATTTGATGTTATGGTGGGAGGGACTTGGCTAAGTCCCATGTTGTGAGTGAGAAAAGGATTTGTAGTATTGATTGTATCATTAGGAGGTGTTGAGAATGGGTTCCTTATAGTGGGGATCCCCATAGATATGGTTGGAGGTGTTGTAGAATTGGTAGGTTGAGCCATAGCCACATTGAGACTTGCCAAGTTGTTTCGAGTTTCATTGATTTGAGCAATGGTTGATTGATCATTAGAATATTTGATATTATCATGCATTGTGGTGGATTCTCTTTTCACTTGTTCTCTAAGTTCATCTCTAAGAACATCTAAAAATATATCCTTATTTATTTTGATATATTCTTTGACATGATCTATAGTTTGAAAAGAAATTTGTTCAACAATTTGTTCATGTTCCCTAGGTGCTTGTTGTGACCAAGGGTTTACTTCTTGTTCAATTTGTTCATGAGAAGATTCCTCATGAGATGTAGAAGGTACACCCTTGTTTTAGGTGTTGTAAGGATGTTGAGACATGGTTTGAAAGTTTGGTTTTGAAGGGGGTTAATTTATTAGAGTTTTGTTTCCAGAGTACTTATAGAAAAGAAGAGAAGATGTTTGAGATCCTTATGTCACCTTGATAAGAATCCCTCCTTATGACTCCCATTAATCCATCATGATATACTAGCCAAAGAATATTTCTCCCCTAAGGTTCATACTTTGGTTTACTCAAGGGGTCATTATCCTTCCCCTAGTAGGATTAACAATTGGTTATGTTCTTGTTATCTTAATTTAATGTGATGTAAGCTAAGAAAGCAAATTAGATGATCTTGTTTAAGTTTAACAAAATTTTATCTTTGTTAAGGCAAAAGGAGTGTTCACATTGGGTTCACCAAATATGTAGATGGTAGGGAAATCATGTTCTTTTCCTCTTAAGTCTAATTTAATGTCAAGTGTGCATGGGGGAGATTCATTAGAATATTTGCTTCCCCACTTGAGAGTCTCTTTCCAAAGGAGACCCTAAGAATACAAATATTCTCAACACAACTAGACTCCTACTCAATGATTTTTTCTCAGGTTTTGTAGAAGTTGATGTTATGCTTGTTTGATCGGTGTTTTATGGGTTTATTCAAAGAAAACACCTAAAGTTTTGGATCACTATCTATCTTGACTCTTTTTTGAGCCTTAACGATTATTTAAACCTAAATCATCAATGATCATCTAAATGCAATGCTAAAGATTTTATCACACAAATGCAAGAATACAAGAGCTATCCTATATGCTTTTCAAGTTTGAATGAGCTAACTAAGGAGTTTTTGATATTTCAAGGTAAAACAAGGAAAAATGCAAGAAGACAAGTTAGCCTAAATGCAACTAAATGATTTTTGATTCTTTGCCTATGTACTTGAAAATGATTAATAAGCTAATATTAAGTCTAGGGTTCCTTGATTGACTAGTTTAAAGGTGTTTTATAAAGTAATTGAGATATTTTGTAAAGCAATTAAAGTGTTTTGTAAATGATTAGGATTTCTAGTTAAGATTCCTTAATTTCCAAAATAAATGTGATTTTAAGTACAAAATAGTAGAAAATAGAAGGGAAACATAGAGAAATGGGAAATGCAAGGCTAGGGAAGTGCCAAGTGGTAGAATCACCTCTTTTAGAAGTTTGTTGCCAAATTCACCACTAAATTACCAAATTTACCACTAGGGTGGCAAATTTGGTAAATCTACACAAAATACAAAAAAATTAGGATTTTCTACTTTGAGGGGTCTATATGAGGGTTGGATAGGGTAGAAACTTGTCTAAACAGCTGATCAGACCCCTTTTTGATGAAAAATTTGAGTATGCTTACCTCCTGGAGTGGATTTTTGGCCTTTTGCCAAATTCACCATTAGGTTTTTACCAAATTCACCACTAGCAAATTTGGTTAGTGGTGAATTTGGTTTTGAGTGTTTCTGGCTACCAAATTTACCACTAGACTAGGAAGGGTGGTGAATTTGGTCTGAACATAGGATTTTGAAGATTTTAGGGGCTATTTTGGATAGATTTCGATAGGGTTTGAGCTGATATTGTAGGGGAATGATCCTAATAATATTTTCTAGGTATGTAACTAAGAAAATCAAAGATCTAAGCTACTGATTTAAGCAATTTAATGACTAAAATTTAATGTATGTAAAAGGGAGTGAAATGCCAAATATGACTAAAATTTCAATTAAATGAGAGTGCAAGAGAGTGGGAAATGTAGTCTATGATGTTAGGAATGATTTCAAATAACTAATTCAACTTCTAATTAGAGCAAATTAGCATTTAAATGGTGAAATCAAATGAAAATGTTGAGATATGTGAATGCTGCCCAAAACTTGTAAAATATACAACAATAAGCAAAAGGGAGAGGGAAATTGCAATGGGAAGTGCTTGAAGCTTGGAAAAAGGGTGAGATAACAAGGCAATAACAACCTTGAATCTTCCACACCTTGCCTTGAGAAATGGAAAGGAAATGATATGTGAATGCAATATAAACTTTACATATAAAATATGAAAGAGAAATTGCAATAAGAAATGGCTATCTTAATCCTATGTTTGCAAATAAAAGAAACATAAAATTAGATGAGCATGGAAGGAAATAGAGAAGTTAGTTTGCTGCCTATATAAACAAGATGACTACAAATAAAAGGACAACAAGTATTATAGTATGAAATGCAAGGAAAAGATATAATAAAACCTTGTAAAAAAGGAATATTAGGATGAAAATATAGATGATAAAATGAATGCAAGTTAACATAAACCTATAAAAAAGATGTTAGATATCAAATAGAAGATATGTGCTTGAAGAAAAGAGGCTGCAAAACAATGTTAGATGGCTGCAAACAAATATTAGAGACCTGCAAGAAAGATATTAGAGGTAATAAAAAGTAGAAACACCAAAAGGAGAGTACAAGTTAGCAAGGCTACAACCTAGAGGACAAAATGCAGTGAAGCAAATATGAATAGAGAGAAGAACGAAGCTGAGAGAGCTATCTTACTTTCCTCTAAGGTGACATCCTTTCCCCAAAAGTCCTCCTTGCATTTCTTGGATTACCTCCAAAGTGCTTGTAAGTGCTTCAAATTCTTGGAAAATGCTTAGAATGTGTCACAACCCAAAATACTATTCATTTTACTAAGATATAAACTAAAAATATCCTCTCACTTCTTTGTAAAAAAACCTAGAGATCTCTAGTTTTCATACTATTCCTCTAGCCATATATAAAAAAAACTCAAAAACCCCCATCCCCAGTACATACATATATCCTTCTATGCAAGAGTGCTAGGAGCTACACAACCTTGAGCTACCACTACCCTCAGTGGCTAACTCATTTCTATTCAATAAATAAAAATGGTCAATCCTTTTTAGTCACTCAAAAAGATTCATCCTCTTTTAGTCCATAGAATAGGATCATTCCCTTCCAATAAATTGAAAGGTTTCATACTTTTTCCATCGATTGAAAAAGCAAACCTAACTTTTGCATACCTCACAAATCCATCCATGAGAATGCTCTTAGATTCATGGCTATACTCTGCCTCATTTTGGATGATCTAGCTGAATCTTGACCATGAGTTCTTTTAGGATTATCTACACATCTTACAACGTATGGGAAACTCTAGTGTCCTTTTCCTCTTAACTTATTTACTTAACTAATTACAAAGGTAGCTTCAACAAGGTGACATCATCTTATGACATCCATCTAATCTGCTTACCCTAACTAGATGTCTCTACAATGCATCTATAATAATAATAATTTCATTTCATGGCTTTCCATGCATTCTTAAGTACAAATATCAATATAGATTCATCTGAAGAGCTAAAATATCTATAAGATCATCGTTACATTACAAGCCCTATCAACAACAAGAATTCAATCCATGATCTTGTGAAGTACAAGGAAATAACAACGATGTTCATAAAATCATTCTAGCTTACTTATCTTAAAAGCATTATTCAACCATAGATTGATTCTTCTCAATATAACCCATATCATGCAAGATTATCTAGCTTTTATTATTTAGGAAATCATCCATTGATTAAACTAGCTCATTCGTAATACAACCTGTTGTAATCTACATAGATAGTTTTCATTTATTTCATTAATTTTCAATTCAAGTTACAAAGGTTTTAATACACAATACATATCCATATTGACACACAAATAATTGTTTTGGCAATATTGATGGTTGTTCATGATATTTCATGGATGGATGTTGTTCTTTTACTATAGATGATAATTATTGAATGTGTTCATATTGAGGGAAGAGTTGTTGCTCATTGTCATTATTCCTAGATAATTGTGTGTACATTCAACCATATTAATAAGAAATAACATTACAAATTATGAGTTATGTGAATTCTATTGTGCATATGAATTGTGAATCCAGATTGTGAATTTTGTGCAAGTATAGCCAGGATAGTGTGGAATATGGATTTTGTGGTAATGGAATTACACTAGTTATGAACCCTTAACCTTGGAGAATTTTGATAAATTGACTCTAGACATTGTTAATACTGTACAAAAATGTTCTTATGCAGTCGTATGATTTTTTTAAATATTGGTAATGATAATAATTTAATGTAAGTGAATTAGAGTTTGCATATTATGACACTATGTTGATAATTGCACTAGAAAGTTAACCCAAATATTTCTTGGAGAAGAGTTGTGTATAAATTGACAAATTCATGAATGAAGAATTTAACAAGGGTTTGATGAAACCATATATCCAAACCACCAAAACGTACAAATGATTGTTTTTCTAATTTAGGAATGAAATTGTGTGGTAAAATTTTTCCTAATTTGAAGAAAACAATTACAAAACCAATCAATTTGAGTTATAAAATGACTTTTAGAAAATTAACTAGTGGTAAATCGTACATGCAAACCTGTTGTACAATTTGGATCGTACAACTATACGATTTGCAAGATCTACAAGCTATTTTGTGAGAAGTATAAATTGTTCAAGGGTAAATCATACACCTATACAATTTGGGTAAAATCTATTACAAAACACTGGAATCCATCTCCCCTATGCTATATTTGGCACCGTTTATTATTAAAATTAATTCAAATTAATGCAATTTAGAACTTGTGGAATTGTGATAGGTAGTGAGTAAAAACAATTGGAGGTGAATGACAATGTAAGTTCACAAATATGTGAGATATGGAATCAAGGATAGGATCAAATTCCAGTTAGAAGGAGCACGCAATTTTATAAAAGGGATACCATTAACAACTATGAATAAACCAATAATTGAACAAGCATGGACTTCAAAAGAAGGAGATATTGAAAGGTGGGATACATTGTTGATAGATACGAAAGAAAGGTTACAAGAACCACAAAGGGTCAATAAGAATGTTAACGTAAGGGAAGACGTTGACTAAATAACTATGTAAGAAGATAGTGAGTGGATGGTAACACCTAATAAAGTGATAGGAATGTTACAAAATGGTGTAGAGGATAGAATTTAGGCACAAAAGCAATAGGGTGTGAGGTCTTAGGAAGAAGAACCAAAACCACCATCTACATTTTGACGAAGGAGGTTGCAGAGTGAGGATGCACAGGAGGTTTGAATATGACTATTTGGTGAAAATAAGGTACCACAGATAGAAATATCCAATGAAGAGTAGTGTAGTGTAACACCCACCTAAAGAAGGAATCAATCAATTATTCTAAAATATACCTACTCAAGTGACGAGGAATAAAATCCTACAATGGCTAGTGTAGCTACAAAAGCAGGGAAATAGAGATACCCACCCTTCATGGGGGAAGGGAAGGAGGACCTGACAAGGTACATTGGAACATATATAACCATATGGAAAGCAAATGGTGTGAACCAACTAGATGAATGGTTGCAACTATTCCCCACTACACTATGAGGACTCATAATAGTTTGGTATCTAAAGTGGGAGAATACAACATTCCAAGCATGGAATACAATGAATAATACCTTCATAAAAGAATTAAAACCCTTGAGAGATAGTGGTGATATTATCACTGAGATATACACAACAAAGCAAGGTATTGATGAGGATGTAAAGATATATAACCATTGACTAAAGCAATTGGTAGATAATATGCACATGCTACTAGTAGATGGATTGATTAAGTGATGGTTTATTGATGGGTTATTATCAAGATATAAAAAGAAGATGAAGGCAGTACCATCCTCAAAATATGAGGAAGCACTAGAAAAGCAAATAATTTTGAGAGTGAGGTGAAGCAAATAATAGTAGGAATTGAGGTACATACTAGGTATGGAGATTCAAATAGTGGGGAAGAAGATACAATACATCAAGACATTCATTCTGAAAGTAATTTGATAAGATCATAATAGAAGCTAGGAAGGATCGACGAGATCAAAAAGATATCTAATGTATAGAATGTAAGAGTAAAGGGCATTCAAATGTGAATTATCCTTGAAATGAATATTACCACATATGTAATGTGCTCAAACATGAAGTGGTACAATGTTTGTTTAACATGAAAGTTCATCAACAAACCCTCACAATTCAGGATCAAGAGGAGAAACCAAAATCTCAAGGGAGTGGATAGGTTGCAACTAGTATAGGTTACAGGAATAGTCAAATAGGAGGAAGGCCAAATTAGGGTAATCAACAAGGAGTCTAGAGTCGATTACAGTATGACTCAAAAGGAAGATAGATCATACAATGTTGCAATTGCCAAGAGTGGGGGTATTTTTTAAATAATTGTCATCCTTCTCAGATGAAGGAGTTAACACAGAATAATGCTACACATATGTGTAGATGGTATTGTCTAGGGAACCACAAAGAAGTCAACTATTCTAAGAAAGTGAGTTCAAGTGGATCACAAAATGTAAATTTCTTGGACATTGATGTACCTTCAATGAAGGAAGAGAAAACTAAGAAAGAAGTACTAGTCATGACATGGAGTAATGCTAATAAATATATTTACCTTGAACCTACCAAAGAAAAGTAGATATGATCGGTGGTGAAGAAGGTACTTGAAGAAGAATCCAAGAAGGCTAAGCAGGTAAGGCTTACGGAACAAAAGGATTTAAATAAGCCTTGTACATCAGAAGATAAATCAATTGTACAAGATTTGGCAACACATATTTTGAATACAACCATTAAGATAAAAATGGTGAGTTTTTTGGAAGTCATACCATTGTTACATAATACGATGGAAGAAGAGGTACAACCACAAAAGGTGATGGAGGTCCAAAGTCAATTGATACAGGAAAAGGAACAAAAGGATTATTTCAGGTATCTAACCATAGTAATTATTGATGTTGGAAAGAAACTAGCATTAGTCCATATGGAGATACTAGGGCACAAGTTAACACAAGTAATCATGGGTAGAGGGTCCAACGTGAATGTGCTGCCAAAAAGGACCTAAAGAGATATTGGTGCTCCATAATTGTAGGCACCAAGCTTTTAGTTGTATGGTACTGACTAGTACAACATTGAAACAAAGGGAGTATTGATAGCACAATAACTGATAATAGATGACCAAGAAATTGTCTTATATTTCATTGTGATTACGATGCAGAAGCTTGCATATGATGCACTTATGGGAAGGGGTTGGCCATGAGTAGAAAAAGTTAATCCCAACTGGGGAAAATATCATATCACATTCAAGAAGGGACAACAAAAATATATGATTAACCTTAATAATCAAATAATCAATGAGGATGATGCCATTACAGATGAGTTGAGCAGTTCTTTGAGTGAATAAGAGTATGAACCTAATGAAGAGGGGATGTTGTACCTAGAATACTATAGCAAATATAAAGCTTGATATAATAGTGGACTTCTTCTTTGGTATATGGAGGAGTATGAGATGTTCCAATGTATGTTCATCATGGTGCATGAAAATGAACAAAGACAACAATAGAAAACTGAATCTAGCAAACCTTGAGAAGTGCTACTAAGAAATCCAAATACACCACAAGAGGATGATGATATGAGGATCACATGATTATTTTTAGAAGGGGAGGAGGTAAGACCAATTATAGAAATATGAAAATTGATACCTCATCCTAGTGAAAGAATGTGAATGCAAGTACACATAAGGTTTGTGGATAGGATAAACTAGATTAGAGAGAATGAAGAATGGATCCCTATAAGTGCAACAAGAAATCAAGAAATGGTATCATTAGTAATTAATTGGGAGTGATAGGTAGAATTCAACCAATTAGAAGTAGTGTATCCACAACTAGAATGAAGGTATTTGCCTCACATTGTAGAACGTCAACACAAGATACGACTGATGGTACAATATGAGGATAGAATAGACACCTTCGATATAGAAATACCAGATTCAAATGAAGGTGGTACTATAGAAGAAGAGTTAGTAGGACTCACTTCATTAGTTAGATAGGTATTATGCAACATTGAATGCAACATCAAGCACAATAGTTGTAAGAGGAGTACAAGGTATTACAAGCACATAATGCAAGGCTTTGCAATTAGATCATTTAGGATATGGATGATACTATGCAATGACTTGAGGAGCAACAAGTTGCATGGCAAAGAGAATTGGGTACAAGCAGTGAGAGTAGCAAGAAAGTACCTCAAGCAAGGGGAATCCAATAAGAAGGTACAAGTTCTCATGGAGAGAAAATATTGCAAGTTGAAATAATATATCCAACACATGAGCCACAAGTCACAAGGGAAGTAGTTGAGGTAAAAGGTAAGATATTGAGTAAGACCTCACATATTCTAAGTCCCAAGGAAACTTACATTAAGAATAAAGTGATTCTAGAGCTGGGGGAATGCCTTATATAGTAAGATAGAGTGATCAAGAGAGTGGTAGTGATGATATATTAGCAAAAATAGAAGCACTCCATGCTCGATCAGATTCATATGCCTATGAGATAGACTATAAATAATTGAGAAGACAAAGAAGGGAAGTAAGAAGACTTCAGTGAATAAGGGAATTGCCAACAAAGTGGTCAACACAAATATTGGATAGTCATAATGACTCGAGTACAAAATATAATTTTTCAAATGATTATAGGGAGACTTTGATCAATTGTTCTCCACAAAACTGCTTTTAAGAAATATGTTGGATGAAATGACTAATGTGTGTGCATCACTGGATCAGAGCATTACAATGATTGGTGTTGCAAGCACCAAGAACCGAAGGACACCTAGCCAATGTAGAGTTGGTGGAGATAACTTCGAGCACTTGGGAAAGAGGGGAACCAAGTTGACAACAAGATTGACCATAAAGGATTCCAAGTACCAGGGGACAATAGACAAGTCAAAGAGTAGGATTGTGATCACCTAGAGGTAGGAGGGGAATGATCTAGCCTCCTACTCCAAGATCACCCAAAGACACCACTCTCATGTTTGAATTGGACTAGGAATGCACATGGTCTCTATGTATGATGGGGATAACTACCCAATCTCACAAGAAAATACCCACTTGGGTGACCACCCATGCATTAACGAGGACCTAGAAGGGTATAAGCCAAAAGATATTTACCCTAGGAAGATAACAACCCATTTAATATGCAAAGAAATATGATAGCAAGAGGACGAGGTCACAAAAGATAAGTGCAAGGAAGAGGAAGTACTGGCAGAGGAAGAGTACACTTTGCAGATGAGAAAAGTCAAGACAAAGAATTCATTCATAGAGTTTGGAAGTAGACTCTATCCGAGGTGATAGGAGTAGAAGCCAACCAAATAAAAGTGGAGCAACAAGAGTAACCCTATAGAGGGATTGGTTAATTGAGTGAGAAAATATAGCTTTGCAAGCTAGACATTGTGTAGTTGCAAATCATACAACATGCAATTGCACAAACCCAAATCGTACAAATGACAATGACACTTGTATGATTTCAAATCGTACAATAGGCTAGCAAGTGGGAACAAATTGTACAAATAAGACTTGCATAATTTTAGATCATATAGAGAACCTACAAGAGGAAGTGAATCATTCAAATGATCGAGCAAAATCTAATCATACAATATCACCACACCCGATTGTACAGAATGAGGTGGTGGAACCTCCAAATGACTCATCAGTAGAAGGGATCTTACAAGTGAATGTCACTGTACAATTTACTAGAAGGTAAATTAGCAATTTGGCAATTAAAAAAAAAAGTATAAAAATAGAAAAAAACTTAATTGTGAAAATCCCTTAGAATGCAATTAAGACAGAAAGTGGTTAAAACCAGAATAGGTGGTCCCTTTTGAGAAAAAAAAAGAAAAAAAAGGAAAAGAAAGAAAATAAAAAGAAAGAAAAAACAAGAAAAATAATAAAATATTAATAAGAAAAGAAAGGACAAAATTACATGCAAAAAGTGATGAGTTGGCAATCATCCATGCAAAAAGCTAAAAATACATGCAAGGGAGGTTGAGGTGGTGAAATTTCATGGACGGGATGTCAAAATATAAAGGACACCATGCATGTCATTTTTACCAGTTTCTAAAAAAAAGCATGACTAAATTAGTGAATTTTGAAGCATCTAAGAGCAAGAAGTGTGCAATAAAATGAATTTTTTTCTCATATGGGTATGCAAACATCACAAGATACTTGAAATTGATGATCCATCATGACTTTGAACTACATATTCTTCTTGTTTTCAAAAAAATCAACTAAATTGGGAGAAAAGCTGCCAATTTTAGGATTTACTCTGGAAAAATCTGAGTTTTTTTAGAAAACATATTGGAGGGTGAATTTACAATTGGTTGAGTTAGGGTTTTTAGTAAAAAAAAAGCAAGGAAAACCCCTATTGTGAACAACATGAATAGGGTTTGACTTAGTTTTGAAAAAGTAAGCTGAGTAGAGAATTACAAACCCTAGGGTAGTAAAATTTAGTCGGTGAAAAAGTAAGGGCATCTCAGCAGTTGTGTGTGGTAAAGCATAAAAGAGAGGGCCATAGAACAGATTGCAGTCAAGCATAATAAAAATGTACAATTGAAGAATTGCACAAGTAGAAGGGAAAAATTGCAAAGAGTACTGGAAATGCATCAAAAAGAGAGATTGCACAATCAAATATAAAGGGTATAAAGTGAATTGTAAAAATCATGTAAAGTAGAATATTTTATGGTAAATGAGGTTCTAAAATGTTGCTTGTATGATTTGGGGATGAAATTGTATGATTTGTAGGTATATTGTATGATTTCAAAAAATGATTGTGCCAATCGAAGCTGATTTAAATAATTTTTATACATTGATATGATTTTGAGTGTAATTGTATGTTTTCTAGTATAATTATACAAAGGAGAAAGTGCACTTGTATAATTTAGGGCTTCCTATATTATTTCATAGGGAAGTTGTATCATTTTGAGCCTAGATTGTATGTTTTAGGAGAATCATATGGATTCAAATTGTTGTTGTACGATTCTTGACACCATTGTATGATTTGGAGGGTGGTGTACAATTATTTAGAGAATTTCTACAATTTTTTATAGCCATTGTATGATTTCTAGAAATAGTTGTACATTTTTAGAATCAGATGTATATTTTTAGATCATATTGTATGGTTGGTGATATAGTTGTATTGAATTACTATATTGAATAATACCGATAGTGGTATGGTTCCAAAATGAGAAATTATGAATAATGAGAAATGAAATGGAGTTTTGAGCTCATTTATGATAAATTACAGCAACTAGGGTTGACCATTCACCAAGACCATTACACCAGAGGGATCCATGGCCCAGATGAGGAGTGACCTATCTAGTACAAGATCAAGGATATGGGTTTTAGCCACAAGTAGAATGTGTCTACCAATATTGGAGGGGGAGATGTTATCATCCATGGAGAGGACCTAGGAATTGGCATGGTGGTAAAGGAAGGAAACAACTACACTTCTATCAAGAGGAAATGGAACCACCTAGGACACACCGTTAAGAGCTTCTTAGTGAGGTGCATAGGGAAGCTACCTCTGAAGAAAAAATAAGTGGAGATGAAGGAGGATAGGTGGATATCAAGGATATCTTCCTTGTATAGCCCATAGGAGATTTTTTTTGGAAATGGTGGAGTGAGCATGATGACAAGCACCCATTGAAAGTTACACTAAAACAAGAAAGAGAGCACAATAGCAAAAATTCCACCATAGGAAAAGGTATTCTACAATGAGTGCCTATTGTAGATGGTAAAATCATATGTACCCAACCAAAATTGCTCCTATGTGTGAATTGGCAATCACCATATTAAGGTGGAATTCTTGGTTGATGTTTTTTGATGAACATTCAGGTTATCGAAGATAGGATAGCCTATTAAGAAGATGATTATGGACTAGATTGAGACCCACAGGTTGATTACATCACTCATCAAGCTCACATCTTCATCATTTATGATTTTTTTTGGTCTAGATGGAAGAGGTATCAAGCATAGTATCTTAAAGACTAACAAGTTGATGTAAGTGATGAATGTGGTTATGTCTTAATTATCAAGAGAAGCATGCTCTTTTGAGATGCCTATGTGGATGGAACAATATGTAGAAGGATATTATAAAGAAATATAGTATTATTGGGGGAACATACTTGGAAAAATAGACTTAGAGGTTGCTGGTGAAGAGAAAGACCTTTGCCATGATCCTCCATGCCATAGCACTTATGCTAGATATTATTTCCCAAGTCAACATTCCCTTCCCTGCACTTACATCACTGCATGATTTTCCACGTAATCAATATTCTATAATAATATAGTTAAAGGTTGTACCTATGCAAAAAAAGACACCAAAAATGTTGAGATAAAAGAAGAGTACCTGAAAACTAGCACCTTCCAATACTAAAAAATGAGATATTTCATCAGATCAGGATTTCCACCCTCGAAGGAAGAGACATAGACAACTACACTTGGATACTGATTCAGAGCAATAAGCACCTGCACAATGGTAGAATGAGAAACCACCATCTTAGGAGGAGGAGGAAGTAGTAGCACCAATATCCAATCTAGTGTAGATTAGGATGCATAGGTAATGAGAGAGATAGAGGAGGGAGATAACTCTTGTATATAAAGAACAACCAAAAACTATATCCACTAATCTAGATAATTTGCCTTTGGATTTGAATGATTTAGATTTGACAGATATCAATGTGTCCATTGACATAGAATAGTGGGGAGAAGCAATGGGATCTCCTATATTACTTCAAGATAATTATTTTGAAGTGTTGGAGGCATCTAAGGATTGGATTGATCGAGTAAGTTCACCATTAAAAACAAAAGCCAAGGAATTTATGGTAGCCTTTCCAGATGAAACTACGAGAAAGAAGAAACCTCAAATATGAATTGTGATGAAAGGAGGAAATAATCAATTGGAGGAGGAAAATACACAACCATCATAAGTGTTGGGAAAAACATTGGTTAGTTTTCTATGGTTCAATTAATTGTCTCCATTTAATTGTCAACCTGGGGTAGCTCGTAGTCTTGTGAGCAGTCATGCAAAATCTATGCTTGTAATTTCTCCTTCGGAGATGAGTCCCTTAGATTATAATTTGGAGGATATTTGATATTCGTTGGATTTTATGTTCAAACGAATAATATCATGCTAGGTCTAAGAAAATCTGATTGAAAACATTTAAAATCTAAACTACTACCTTGTTGGAAATCATAGAAAATAGGGAAATAACAAGTAAACAAATTAATCTATTAAAATAAATGTAGAAAATAGGGGAAATAGGGAAGAACTCTGTTGTGAGTGGGCCCACACTCCAGTAGGTTCTTCCCATGGTAAAATTATCACCGAATGCTTTAGAAGATGTTTTTATAGGAAAATATGTAGGGATTTTATTAATAGTTGCAGCAAAAGAAAATTACAAGAAATTCTGGGGGGTCTTCTTCAAGGGTGGCCTGCATATTTATAAGGTATGTGGCTAGCCCTATTACAATTTTTAGGATGAATCAGAAAATGATTTGTTGTTACAACTGTTTGCTTGATTAGAGGAAGCGGGAAAAATATCATGATATTTTAGCATATTTTGTTTCCAAAATACGCTAATATTTTATTTGCTTGACTTACAAAAATGATTTACGTATCAACTGGAAGATAGGTGATGAGTCAACTTTGACATTGTCATATTTTTGATTGCAATGCTGGAAATCCCTTCACATTGGTTGCCAAAGTTTTGCTCTATTTTGTCGACCATAGAGTTGTGCTAAAATTTGGTATTTAATGGAAATCAGACACCGTGGTTGAAGAAGTGAGGAAGTAGGCACCTTATATGCAGTAGTCGGGAAGTAGGTGTCTTTTTTCATTTAACAAAAATTAGTCACCTTTTGTTGTACAATGGGAAGCAGACACCTTTTACCATTCAATGAGAAGCAGGTGCCTTTCGCTATACAATAGGAAGTAGGTTCCTAACGGAAAGCAGTCACCTATCGAGAAGCAGGCACCTAATAGTTAAGTGTTGAATGGAAGTCAGGTGCTTCAAAGGAATTTGGATGCCTAACTTTGTACCTCTTTACTGATATTTCGTAGATTTTTTTCCTTCATCAAATTGCAAGTGCCAATTCCGAGTGGGACCTCGACGAAAACATACCAAAAATGCAATAATTTTCGCTAAATATACACAAATTACACTTAAAGACAAATATTAGAAAACATGAAAAATAAATTGTTAATTATATATATAATTTCCATTAAAAATTTATATCTACAAGAATATATACCACACATTATGAGGAAAAGAGTACAAAAAATAAACAATTTTGTGGCTCATCATCCCCCATGCTTAAGGGGTGGCACATCCTTGTGCCACTTTGAACTGGTAATTACCAGTTCTATTCATTTCATCCCAATAATTCCTATTGGTCTGTGATCTCTTCTGCTTAGTGGCCTTGGATTTCTCTTTGTCCTGAGGCTTACGCCCCTTTAATACCTTTGAAGGGATTATCTCATGACCCTACTGCTTTTGGTGTTTGTTGCACCGAAGTGGTTCACTTGGCTCTGCTCTCTTCTTGGGTGGTTCTCTAGTCCAGGCCACCTTGCCCTTATCAATGTTCAGGTAATAACCAAAGGAAATAGTGGCATCCTTCTAGAATGCAGGCTCAACCATTTTCCAGTACTCGTGGTGAAGTGGCAACTTTTCACCCATAGGCACTGATTATTTCTCTAAATGGGATGCTAGATTCCTTAGAAACCTTGGCTATGGTAAAATCTGCCCCTATTGGGTCAAGCTCAGGTTCAACTTGGACCTCTTTCTTTGCCATAGGGGATTTCCACTGCTTAATTCCAGAGATTCCTGCTGCACAGGGCCTAGAAATCCCATTCTTTCAAAAAATGTCTACATCCTTAAAGGTTTTCCATCATCTAACCCATACAAATACCAGAACTGCTCAGGTTGAGCAACTAGAATTTTCCTATGAGACCTGCAAAATTGCTTCTTGGCCTCATTTTATGATTCCTTGAGGGCTTTCTTGAAGATCTTCTTCCAATTCTTCTTATCTGCCTTAATCTCCTCCTTAAGCTCATCAAATTTCTATTTTTGGATAGAAAATAAATTCTTTTCTACCTCCCATAACCCATCATAATCTAGCTTTGATTCCTTATCAGATTCAATACCCAGTGCCTTCAACTCAACAACTCTTGCTCTAGTTTTGGATCATCACTAAGATGGCCTTATGGATTTTTGTTTTGATCTCAACTTGATATGCTATACCCAAGAGCATGTTGGTGCACTCTATTTCCTGGGGCACAAGGGATTCAGGTTATTAAGCCTCCTGTGGTATAGGGAATTCAGGCTGTTGAGCCTCTTTTTCCTCTGTAGCTACTTGCTGCACATCAGGGACTACTTCCTTTTGAGGTTGTCCAGCCCCTGCATAAATTAGAGAGTTCTTTGCCTCCCCTTATTTACCTAAAATTTGAGGTTCTTCAGCCTCCATCTCCTTCCTTTGTAGGCTGTTCTACAGTTTGAGGTTCCTCAACTTCAACTTCATCCTCCTAAGGTATCTACTCTATATAGGGAGGCATAGAACATGGCTACTCTACTTCCATTGTAGCAACATCTCCAGATTTTATTTTTGTATTAGCAAGGGGCACCTCTATTACCCCATAAATCTGTATTGCTGCATCAACTATGATCAGTTGCTCAGATCCTCTTGATCCACCCTACAACTGCAATTGTCTCTTTTGTTGCCAATTTTTTTGATATAATTCTTACACTTTTAATGCAGCCTCCTTGCAGGACTCCTTGAACAAGGCCCATTCTTATTTAAATTTGACTTCCCAAGTGGAAACATGCTCTCTTAAAACCTACAACTGTTACTACAAATCCTTCACCTAGCCTTGTGATGGTACATCTTATATGGCCACCTCCTTCTGATTTTGCCCACTAGAAATGTCCTATAAAATGTGGGCCATGTACTCCTCTTTTTTGAGCTCATCGATTGGTATCTCCTCATTGGATGAGCTCAAAACCACCCTCGATTCCTTCATTATTCTACTTCACATTTTGGTGGAGATAGATATAAAATCCTACTCTACCTCATCTTTGAATTGAGGTATAGAAGGAGAAAAAGCCTTCCCTACTTCCTCCCCAAATTGGGGAAAATCAAGGGATGCGGCCTGTCCTTCTTCCCCTGTAGTTCCTATAGGCTAGGATACAAGCACCGTTTCTACACGTTCTGTCACCCCTTGGGCCGACTATTCATTTTGAATTGGCACTTTCCCCTCTACTTATGACCCTACCACTGCACTAGTGCCCACATATTCCTCAATTGTCACATTTCTATGTGACTCTGCATATCACACCAAGGCTGAAATCAAGCCATGGTGAGCTAAGGCAGAGGTGGTGCTTGTCTGGTATTGTTCGGCCTTGTCTTTCAGGGTGCATGCAAGGTAGTGGGGGATGCTGATTTTGTCCTCATATAGAATTTGATTCAGGAAATAGAAGTGGTTGAAATTTAGATGAGAGTACCTACTATAGCATGTAAAGAAATAGGCAATCTGCCCAAAAAATACCCTCTAAAGCTTGATAATGTGTCATTTTGGCAAGCCAACACGCATTAGGCACTTGGTTGGTGCTCCAAAAAATATTTGTGCATAGAGGGTAAGGTTATACTCCTTTTACGTGCACTCCCCTATAAGAGGGAGGTCTGTAACTCTGACTTGTAGTCCTTAGTGACTGGGATCTCCAGTCCTTACATGCACACGACCCCATATCTCATAGATGTCACAAATTCATTTGCCACCACCACATCCTGGCCCTGACTGACCAGTTGACAGTAGTCCATCCATTCTACAGTGTCCAAATGTGTTTGGACGTCTACATAAATTCTCAAGAAATCAATCGGCTCACTCTTCTTAAGGTCATGATTCTTTGACTTTCCCCCCATGCTTTACCTTTAGTTCAAAATTTATTCAACGATGTTACTACTCCTTCAAATTACTACTATGCCTCACTGTTCTATTTTTCTCACTGAAGTTGGCTGCATAGTAACTGGTAAACAAATTTTTAAAACAACTGCATTCATGCATGTAGGTAGTTAATTATCGTAATAAATAGTGATTATGGTTATCCGTAGTAAATTTCCTTCGAGCATGTGCTCGATTGTGCGGAGATGATAACCATAAACTATAAACCAATCAAAGGTGTGCCATCTAACATCATGCCAAGTGGATTTTTTCAAGTGGTTAAGGTAATAATGGGGGGTTGTACCAGCACATTTCCATAGACACACATGTTCATGAAAATAATATAGACAAGAAACAAAAAATTTAAACATGCACCTAAATTTTTTATGTGGGTGCATATGCATAGATGTTCGTGGTGCATCACTATTGGTTGGTGTTTGATGATTGGCCAAACTACAATGAACAACGGTGGTCATGGTTCCCATGTAATAAATTTTCTTTGACATGATTGGTTCTTGGTAGCTACAAGGTGGCTTATTTAAGAAATCCTGCAAAATTCAAAACAAAATTTAGAAAAATGTATCTCCTTGGGATGACAAACACCCCCTCCTCGTAATTTGATCATTGTCAACTTTTAATTTTATCCACTGGTATATTTGACTTTGCACGTGTGTGAGGTGCTGATATGGCTCGGGCCACATCATAGGGCTGACGTGTTATTCTATCAAGGTAGAAAATGGCTACAATAAATGAAAATCAGGGACCTTTTTCATATGGAAATCAAGCACCTTCTTTTCGAATTATGGTGTGTAGGTGCCTTAAAAACTAAAAATAGTCACCATAGGAATTGGGCACTTTGCTTAACATGGGAGGCAGGTGCCTTAGCAATTAGGCACTCTACTTAACACAGGAAGCATACACCTTAGCTAACTGTCATGTGTCGTACTTATAAAACAAACTTTATACAAACTAAACTTTTTTTTGTTTACATGCTAAGAATATTTGGTGTTAGTTTCCCAAAACTGGAAGTTGGTCGTTCTCTTGAAAAATTGGGAGTTAGACCTTGATCTTCCAAAAAATGGGATGCAGGAACCATCTTCGTAACATACCAGGAGTCAGGTAGCATAAATCATATAACGAGAATAAGGCATATTCTACCATACAATGGGAAGAAAACACCTTCTACCATACAACGGGAAGCAGGTGCCTTCTTTCGTACAACGAGAAACAGGTGCCTTCTCTTGTACAATGGGAAGCAAACGCCTTTTCTAATAATGAGAAGCAGGCGCATCCCCATAAAATACAAAAAATGGTGCTTTTATTTTATTCAAAAAGTGCTGATTTTTCCTTGTATTCGTATTTTCGGGTTGATCAGACCCTTCAGTGCTTCTGATTGAAAAATAGGAACAAAATCAGCATCCACCCTTGAACTAGCAGTTGAGTGTTTTATTATCCAAAGAGACCAATCCAAACACTCTTGTGCAGGTTCAGGTTTAGTATTCCCCTTCTGAGGGATGAGCTACTCCTACTCCTAGAAAGCTAGAAATGAGCAGGTTCATGGATCCTATGCCCATTAGGCCTAGGTTTCCCAAGATGCCTAAGGATTGCACAAAGGGCATTGTTCCTGCAAAACAAAAACACAACTAAAAAAAAAGAAAAATTTTGAAAGAATAATTGTCTTTGGGACTATGTAGACTAGGTCCATATATTACTAACTCGAGATAAAATTAGAATCAATTGGGGTTCCCCTATGCCTAAACTATACTTAGTCATGTATGCTTCAGACACATGGTATGGATGCAAGCGATGGCCATTGATTGTTAAGGTAATGTTACTATCGTCTATTGTTTTGATCCTTACAACCCCATTGTTGATGACTTCAATCACTTCATATGGTCCCATCCAATGTTGCATGATCTTGCCCTTACTTTCTTGGAACCGGGAATCATATAGTAATTCCCATTCTCCCACTTTAAACTAATTTGGCCTGGTGTGGTGGCCATGCCACTTGGCCCTTTATTTTTGAATGATATCTATTTTTTATAGAGCCTCAAAGCAGTATTCATCCATATGATTAAGATGTTGAATTCTATCTTTTTATGCATCATCCAGGTTGATATTCAATTCTATAGTAGTCCTCAATTTTTTAACTTCAAACTCTATAGGCATCATGGCAATTTTCCCATAGACTAACTAAAATGGTGTGAAACCAGTAGTAGTCTTCCAGGTGATCCTGTAGGCCCACACTACTTTTGGTAATCTAGTAGACCAGTCCTTCCTATGTTGTTGCATTGTCTTTGTCAGGATATTCTCCAACTCTTTGTTGGTAACATCAACTTGCCCATTTGTCTGTGTATGGTAGGGAGTGGTTTTGTTATGCCTAATTTTGTATTGTTACATGAGTTATTGTATCATCCTTGAAGTAAACTGAGGTCCTTGATTTGTTGTGATCTCCCTTGAGACCCTAAATATTGTAAAAATTGATGAATACAAGAAGTTTGTTACAACTTTCACCTTTTAATCATGTAAAACATATACTTCAACCCACTTTATCACATAGTCAGTATAAACTAGAATGCACCTCTTACCTCCTTACTACGGATTAATAGGTTCTATGAATTCCATCCTCCACTTATCAAATGGTTCAATGTGAACATGTGGTTGGAGTGGCATCTCATCTCTAAGAGTAGGTATGCCCATCCTCTAATATTGATCACACTGGATCACATGCTTGGCTACATCCTTGAATAGTGAAGGCTAGTAATAACCAACTTGCAATACTTTATATGCAGTCCTTATTCCTGCAAAATGACCACCACAAGGTTCATCATGGCAAGCCTTCAATATTTCAATTATTTCATTCCCAGAAACACATCTTCTCATGATTTGATCAGGTCATATTTTAAATAGGCACCCATAAATCCATGAAAAATATGCACTTTTCTCAATTAAATTTTGTTTTTCTTGAGGTAAAAGTGTAGGGGATACTTTACCAGTGGATAAATAATTAGCCATATCTACATACCAATGTATCTGATCATTTAGAGCAAATAAATGGTCATCTAGAAATTGGTCTTTTGTAGCTGCATAGTCTGGAGGTGTCAATCTAGAAAGGAAATCAACTACTACATTGTCCTTTCCTGGCTTGTCCACTATTTTCATATAAAATTATTGCAATAGCAACAACCATATAATAATTTTTCCACTAATCTCGGGTTTTTTTGTCAAGTATCTGATCGCTGAGTGGTCAGTGTGTACAAATACCTAGTAATCTGTAATATAATGACAAAATTTGTTAAGAGCATGTATTACTACAAGAAACTATTTCTCTATGATAGTATAATTTAGTTCAATACTTGTGAGGTTTTTACTAACATAATAGATGGCATAAAAATCATCACCATATTTCTATCCTAGTACTGAGTCTATTGCATTGTTATATGCATCAACATATATGTGAAAAGGTATGGTCCAATTTGGATCTCTCGATACTGGAGCAGTAATTAGTTTTTCATTTAAAGTATTGAATGTTTTTTCACATTCTTCAGTCCAGACAAACTCTGCATCTTTATTTAACAATGTGGTAAGAGGTTTAGCATTTTTTCTAAAGTTTGATATAAACCTCCTATAATAACTAGCTGATCCTAGGAAACTACGGATATCCTTTTGTGTTTTAGGAGTAGGTAGGATTTGGATGACTTCAATTTTCTTTCTATCTACTTTGATCCCTTCTGTAGAAAGATGATGTCCTAAAAATATCCCTTACTACATCAGCATATAGCATTTCTCATTACTTAAGGAAAAATTAGTTTCCTCATAATGCTTAAGTGTCTTTTCTAGATTTTCTATGGCAATTTCAAAAGTTTCACCATATACAGTGAAATCATCCATGTATACCTCCACAGTCTCTCCAATCATATCTGAAAAAATGTGAAGAACTACCCTCTAAAATGTGGCAGGTGCATTGCATAGACCAAATGGTAAAACTCTGTAAGCAAATTTCCCCCATGGACAAGTGAAGGTGGTTTTATCTTGATCTTCCTCTCCTATTTGGATCCGATTGTATCCACTGAACCCATCCAACAAAGAAAAGTATTTATTGCCTGCTAAGGTGTCAAGGACCAGATCTATGAAAGGTAAAGGGAAGTGGTCCTTCTTAGTTGCTTTATTCAACAACCTGTAGTCAACATAAATTCTCCACTTTCCATTCTTCTTGGGCACCACCACTAATGGTGATACCCACTCACTATCTGAAATGGGGTAGATGAATCCAACTGTGAGAAGTTTTTGTAATTCTGCTTTGACAATTTCTTTCATAGTTGGTTTCATTCTCCTCTATGGTTGTCTTACTGGTCTAACCTGGTCTTCTAGATACATTATATTTGTATAGGTCTTAGGAGCTATTCCTCTCATGTCATAATACTCCCAAGCAAAGGCATCTTGATATTTTTCCAATGTTTGTTTTAGTTTGGTCTGTTGTTCAACTATCAACTGGTTATCTATGTTCAACATTCTACCAGGTGCAACTTCTATTTTCTGAATATGATGGTATTTCACTAATGGCAACTCAGGATGAGGAAAAGAGGGTTCTCCTTGAAAAAAATGAGATATCATCTTATCCTCATCACTTTCATCTTCCAAATTCTCAAGTGTCATCACGGGTTGGATTATTGATAGACCACCAATATTTTGATTCTTATCCTAAGGTTCTTCCAAAAAATTTGAAGATTTGGCAGGTGGATGTATGATCATTTTCTTTATATTTTGACCATCTAAAATGGTCATTTTCCCATCTCTACAACTTATGTAAGCATCAATTATTTCCAGCCAAGGCCTACCTAAGATTAATGGGTATCCACCTAGTCCAGATTTAGATTGTAGCACTAAGAAATTTGTTGGATACTCCCATGCATCTACTGCAACAATAATATCTTCTAGTATTCCTTCAGAGAGTACTGTAGACCTATCCGCCAATTGTAGCACATTAGTAGGCTTTAGATTAATCAATTTCAGTTTTTGCATGGTATCATATGGCATGACATTGATGGCAGCCCATAAATCTACCAATATATTGGGTAAAATGTGGCCTTCTATTTTTACAATCAGCACAAGGCTTCCTGGATCTATGTATTTATGGTTGTAGGTATTCCCTAGCATAAGGTTAGCTAACTAAACTACCAAACTGATTGTTGTAGCTGGTTTTCTCCTTGGTTTCTTGAGGCACAACTATCTTATGGCATTTCCATAAATAGATATATCTTTGATGGCCTGAAAGAGAGGGATTGTGACTGTTAAGTTTTTTTAACTAGAGAGGATATCAAACTCTATTTGTATTGGTTTCTTGGGTTCCTACAACCTTTGTGGAAAATGTGGAACCTCTTCTTTGTTATGTACAAGTTTTGATTCTTCTTCTATCTCTTCTATAAGGGGTGATTCCCCTTTTTCTATTTCTATTGGTTCCTCCTCTTCTACAAGAGGAGTGACTTCTACACCTAATTGCTTTCCTGACCTTAACTGGATAGGATCGCAATATACCTTGATATTATACATAGGGTACATCTTGTTTTCCATATGATAGGCTGGTTGCTGCTTGTTGTTTGGGTTTGTTGTTGGTTGTGCTGGTAACTAAGGAGTCCTTGGAGTAGGAAGAGTATGCAGGCTTGGTTGTGGTGGAGTTGGAGTAGTATGTTTTGGATACTGATTCTAAGCATTCTAATTTCTCCACTGCTCTCCAGGCTACTAGTATTGGTTCCAATGATAAGGGTTGTAAGGATTAGTTCCTTGGGGAAATTGATTCGAAGGTTGTTGACCATACCAACCCATGTTGGGTGACAGGGCTTGACCTTGGTTTTGGTAATTTCTACCCCCATAGGATAACATTCTTGATTGCATATTGTTATCCATAGGAGACTATTGCCAGTTCCTCCTATTACCCATGAAGTATACATCTATTACTTCAGATTCCTCTTTAGATTTCATTAATTATGGACACAACTTTGTTTTATGATCCTTATTACAAATAATATATACACAAAATTTGTTTTTTGGGCACTCATTTCTGGGGTGTTTTCCTCTGCATTTAGGACATAAGTAGGCCAATGCTTCCTCATTCTCCTATTTCTTTCTCTGAAGTAGAAGGGTATCCATTTGAAGATCTAGAGATGATAACATCTCACTCTTAAGGTCCTCTAGCATGTTGCCTATTTCTATTTTATTGACAATGGTTGACTGCTTCACATATCTAGGGGCTAAATTACCCTTTCTTCTTAAAAAAATTTGACACAACTGCTAAATTTCATCCAGTTGGTGTTGGTAAATGTCTCCCCCAGAGATCATGTTTAAAGATTCCAAGGATTCATTTGTCAGTCCTTTCATAAAAAGGCTTCTTAGGAACCTATCTCCTAGTTTTGAATGGGGTGCTATTTGCAAATTGAAGTTGAACCTGCCCCAATATTCTTCCATAGATTCCCCTTTATTTTGGATCATGTCTAGGACTTCCTCTCTTGCATATCTTACTTTGCAAAAATCTTGATACTGATCTAGGAAAAGTTTCTTCAATTGTTCCTAGGTAGTTATCCATTTATCACCCATGTTGATGAACCAGCGCAAAGCTAAATCACCAAGAGTGAAAGGAAATAATTTTAGTTTCTAAGAATCTGTGGTGTAATCCACAGATCTGCATAAAAAATAAAATTTAAATAGAAACAATTTTGGATCTTCTATTGGTAGTCCTCTAAAGGTTGTAAGGTGGGTAGGAGAGATGTGTTTCATCTTGTGATCTCGCCCTACCTGTCCTATTAGAAAACTAAAACTAGTGGATGTTTCCTCTGGATTTTCTACCATTCTACTTAGTATTGGTGTTTCTACCCTTGCTTCATTCAAAGCAGTTATCAATACTTCTATTTCATTTCTTTTATCCTTCATAAGGATGGATAAGTCAGTGTTTGAGATAATTCCATCTAATACTACTTACCGACGTTCAAAATTTAGTAGATCTTCCTTAGATTGAACTCTACTTATCTCTGATCCTACTCTAAGATTCTATTGAATTGTTTCAAAGGGATCCTGTGCAAATAGTGGGTGTTCCCACAAATGCACAGGTGGAGATTGAGATGGTGAGAGTTCAATATCAGGTTCAAGTTCTATCGAAGCAAAAGAATTTTGAGAAAATAACTTATTTATTTTTGACAAAATGACCATCTAATCCCTTGTTCTTAGGTGGACTCATACAAATTTTTAGATGAATATTTCTAAAGAAAACACTTTAAACTACTATAACTATGCTTCCTTTAGAATAAGAAATTACAATGGCTACTCCCTAGCAACAACACCAAAATTTTGGGCAAAACATTGGTTAGTTTTTTTTCTATGGTTCAATTAATTGCCTCCATTTAATTGTTAACCTAGGGTAGCTCGTAGTCTTGTGAGCAGTCATGCAAAATATATGCTTGTAATTTCTCCTTCGGAGATGAGTCCCTTGGATTATGGTTTGGGGGGTATTTGATATTCATTGGATTTTATGTTTAAACCAATAATATCATGCTAAGTCTAAGAAAACAGGACTGAAAACATTTAAAATCTAAACTACTCGCTTGCTGGAAATCATAGAAAATAGGGAAATAACAAGTAAATAAATTAGTTTCGAGGTGTAGACCAATTGGTTCATCCAAACACCATAAGTGGGGCAGAGGTCCAAGGTTCAAATCTCGGGCCTCGCTGGACTAAACGCTTGTCCCTTTCTCGGTTCTTTCAACGACGTAAAAGGTTTAAAATGATTGTGGCATGGTGGTTATAGGACGACTGCGCGAAGATCTGTGTGATGGCTTCTAGGGCAAACAACGTAGAATAATATGGCAGCCATAAAAGCTAGATAGCCTATCCGGATTCGTGGCGGCTACCGATTCCACCATGTAAATTCAAAAAAAAAAAAGTAAATAAATTAATCTATTAAAATAAATGCAAAAAATAGAGGAAATAGGGAAGAACTCTGTTGTGAGTGAGCCCACATTCCAGTAGGTTCTTCCTATGGTAAAATTATCATCGAACGCTTTAGAAGATGTTTTTACAGGAAAATATGTAGGGATTTTATTAACAGTTGTAGTAGAAGAAAATTACAAGAAATTCTGGGGGGTCTTCTTCATGGGTGGCCTGCATATTTATAAGGTATGTGGCCAACCCTATTACAATTTTCAAGACGAATCATAAAATGATTTGCTGTTACAACTGTTTGCTTGATTAGAGGAAGAGGGAAAAATATCATGATATTTTAGCATATTCTCTTTCCAAAATATGCTGATATTTTATTTTCCTGACTTACAAAAATGATTTACGTATTATTTGGAAGATAGGTGATGAGTCACCTTTGACATTTTCCCATGTCTGGTTGCAATGCTGGAAATCCCTTCATGCTGGTTTTCGAAGTTTCACTATGTTCCACCGACCCCAAAGCCATGCTGAATTTTGGCATTGAATGGAAATTAGACACCTTATATGTAGTAGTCGGGAAGCAGGCACCTTTCATCGTATAATGGAAAGCAGACACCTTTCACCGTACAATGAGAAGTAGGTGATGAGCACCAAAAATGCTCATTTTTATACATGGATTTCTAACATAATATGCGACATTATTATTATAGAATGTATGTTTTATGAAAGTTTAATATATGTTTAATAGTAAATTATGTATATTATCTAGTATTTATTTTTAAGTAAATTGTGTGCAGAATTAGTGGTTTTTATTGTATTTTAGCATGTTTACATCAAAGTCCTATTTGGACCTGGCACTTTCAATTTGATGAAGGTAAAACATCTGTAGTACATCAGTATGAAGCACTAAGTCAGGTGCCTAATTCCCTTTGAAACGCCCAAATTTTCTTTGGCACTTAATTGATGAGTGCCTGCTTCCTGTTAGGTTTCTGCTTCCCATATAAAATAAGGTGCCTACTTCCAATACAAAATAAGGCACCTGCTTCCCGTTAGGCACCTGCTTCCCGTGATGCAGAATTACAACGCGATTTATGTTGACGTAAAATTACAACATGACTCTATGGTCAACAAAATAGAACATATATTTCAGCGATGGATGCGGATGATATTTCAACAAATATGAAGACGAAGGACAATATCAAAGACCATGTATACGTAAACAACAATGTAAATAGATAAAGCAAAATATTTAATGTATTCTATTTTGATAAAAACAAAATACATTAAATCAGTCCAAAATTAATGTTTTTGCTTTGTCTCCCTATTTCTACGTATTTGTTGTAACCAAAAAATCAAAAATTTATTTGCTCTCAAATGTAACAGGGCATGGCTATATATCTTATAAATATGTAGGCCACCCCTGATAAAGATATGCCGAATCCTGGATTTCAGATTTGCTATGTAATTTTTTGAAGCTGTAATATATTCATTTGAGTGTTTTTATTAATCTCAAACTAGCATCCGGTGAATGAATTGATCGGGTGGAAGACTGATGGAGCCCGGACTCACTCTAAACAATACTCCTCCCCATTTTACCTTGCTTTCTTTAGTTAAATTATTTACTATTTTTTTTTGTATTTATTTTCATAGATTAATTTACTTCCCTTTTATTTCCTTTGTTTTTTGTGATTTCTAGAAAGTTAGTAATTTAGTTTATGAAAGCATTCAGTCTTATTTTCTTAGACATAGGAAAAGATTATTGGTTTGAATCAAAACTTCAATGAATACCAAAAACCCCCCAAACTAATAGGTACAGAGGGACTCATTCCTTGCACTACAAGCATATACTATATGTGATGCTCACAAGTCTACGAGCTACCCCGGGTTGACAATTAAATGGAGGTAATTAATTGAACTATAAAAAACTAACCAATGTTTTGCCCAATATTTTGGCATCATTGTTGGGGAGTTTCACAACTATAGTATATGATCCATAGGTTAGTAAGTTTGAAAATTAAATTCGGATTTCCTTGTCTGTAGATCATTTATCTGCGAAGCATGAGTCTACCAAGAGCCTAAAAAAATCCAACAGATCATTTATTGAAAAAATAGAAAACACCTCAAGCTTAGAATATTCTAGAAATAGTTATTAAAGAGAAAATCCCATCCATTTGAGTCATCATGAAAATACATTATATGGAATATTTTAGTGACCAATATGGGGAAAATTTAGCAATTATTTCAAAAGTATTCCAACAAAAAGGAAAAATTGCCAATACGAGGAATAGCCTCCACAATTAAAACATAAATAGGAACATTGTTTAACGGTGTAAAGAGTGAAATTTTATCTCTTGCTTTACATTCAGACACATTATCAAAGAAAAATCAAGAATCTGAAGCAATGTTTGTTTTTATCTATTCGAGGTGTAGAGAAAACCATGAAAAAAATAAATATCCAGAGAATACAATAGAAGTTAATGAAAATTGTCACTTGGATCATTAGACCAAGTTGTGTCCAAAAATAATAAAAGAAAATTCCAAAGTAGAAACTTACTTCATGGATCAATCTCCATAAACACAACCATCAATAAATTCCAGCTTACCAATTTCACCTTCTACCAGGCCAAAACAATTACTGACACCACCAGAGTCAAATCCAAGCAGCAACTGTTTAAATTCACTAGATTATCAAGAAATTATGGAAATAAATCCAATGTGCCTTAATAGTGTATAAATAAATTGTGCTACTAAACAATCAAGTAATGAATGACCCACTGTATCCTGAAAGGTTATGAAAAACCATAGAAATGACACCACCTAAGTTTGATATTATGAAAAAATTAAGAAATATTACTGATATCATTCATCAAACTATCATGGATGTGCCTATTTATACTGAAGCCATTAGGGAGGTATGCCTCAAGAGACCGATATGGGAACCACAATCAAACACAATGAAGGTGATAGGTCAACATGTTAATGTAATATTAGACAAAACCTATCTCAAAATCCTAGCTTTAATGATAAAACATTTAGGTTTAACATTTCCCAACACTTTGGTAAAATTTAATGCTGACATTAGATGTAGAATAGGAAAAATGACAGTTAATAAAAAACTGTAAAAACAATAGTCATCCACCTACCTGCACAATCTACCAATGAGTTGGAAAAATCTGGTTTTGAGGTCATCCAGGAATATTCTCTTCCCATGCTACAATGTATCATAAAACTGAATAAAGAAGGGGATGGGACAAACAAAGACTTAGTTGTATCAAATTTTTGACATAGACTAAGATCTTATTACAAGCCCCAAATTCCATAGGCTTGCTCAATTGCAAGCATGGGGGAGACCCCACCTTCAATATTATCACCCACAACACGATGAACGCTATTACAACATTCAAATAATAATAAAAAAATAATAATAATAATTAGAATTTTCTTTAACGCTATTAGTTTAGGTTTTTTTTTTTTTTTTGTTATGTTTTGCAGACAATAAGAGGCTCGGTGCAGATTGTAGGCATCCAATGCAATCCGACCTACTAGCATGTGTCGTTCCATTCTATTTTCCATATATATATATATATATTCCAGAATCTAATTTTTTTGGAAAATTCCAAGAATTTGAAAAAAATCTAGAAAATTCCGAAATCTGGAAACTTATGAAATTTTTTGGAAAATTCCAAAAACTGAAAAGATTCTGGAAAATTCTAGAATTTGGAACTTAAAAAAAAAGGAAAAAGTGATGCATTCCATGGGACTTCCCGGTGGTCACCCATCCTAGTTCTACTCCATGCCATAATACTTAAATTTAGAGCTTTTATGGGATCTGCTACCAAGTGCTCAATAAAACACATTTGTTGCACACGGTTTGGCACCATGGAAAAATGTGCAACACTCAACCACGACAGCACCATTTGTGGTGAAAAAAATGATGAGCTCAGATGGTTCATAGTACTCTATTGAGTAACACAAAAATGGCTATGAATATTTCACAAAGTGAGGGCTTTTTACAGGGAGTCCGTAATAGCACACGATGAAGTATGAGTAACAGTTAATGGGCTCCATTTACAGCCTTGCCATGCACCTCATATTTGTGATATTGAATCAAATGCAAGCATGAGGGAGACTCCATATTTTTAAATTCATACCAGCCATTTGACGAATGTTCACATATTCATCATAAAAAAAAGGAAAGACGACATGGAACATGTTTTGCTTAACATAAATTTTATTTTATTTGTGTTTTTATTTTGCAGGAACAATGCCCTATATGCAATCCTTAGGAAACTTGGAAAACCTAGGCCTAACGGGCACAAGATCCATGAACCTGTACATTTCCAGCTTTTTAGGAGTAGGAGTAGCTCATCCCTCATAAGGGGAATACTAAACCTGAACTTGCACAAGAGTTTTTAGATTGGTCTCTTTGGACAATAAAACACTCAACTACTAGTTCAGGGGCGGATGTTGAATTTGTTCCTATTTTTCAAGCATAAGCACTAAAGGGCCTGATCAACCTGATAGCACATATTCAAGGAAAATTCAACACTCGTTGAATAAAGAGAAACACCCGATTCTCATTGTAAGGTAGACGATGCATGATTCTCGTTTTACGATAGAAGGTGCCTGACTCCCATTTATACGATACAAGGATTCTGACTCCCAGAATTTTAAGGAGATGGCACCTGTGTCCCATATTCTGGTAGACCGAAACTTGATTCCTAGCTTCTCCAAGAAGAGGGCATTCGAATTCCATCTTTGGGAAAGTGACACTAAATCTCTTGAACCTGAGTTTGTATAAATTTTACTTTTTGCTTTAGCAAGCACCTACATTTTGTGAATTAAAAGAAGGTGTCTGATTCCCATATGAAGGTTCCTGATTTCTATTATAACAGGTGTTTTTGCATCGTGTGAATAATATTTGTCATTCAGGAAATGGCCCATGCCACGTCAACTGACCGCTCATATGCACAAAGTCAAATCTATCACGGATGAAATTATTTTAATTTTATCCGTTAAAGAGATTGTGCACATTCCAAAAATGAAAAAGTTGTCAACAAACAACTTTCGATGAGGGGATGTGTGTCATCCCATGAAGACATGTTTTTTCTAATATTTTCTTGAATTTGTGTAGGAAACCTCAAATGAATAAATTGCAATAATCAAGAACCAATCATATGGAGAAAAAAATTTCACATGGGAAATAAGCATGTTCTTTGTTTCGGTACATATGGTCATCATCAAACAACCAATACAAGTACACCACGAACATTTGTGCATTATACATGCACAAAACATAATATAGGTGTGTACTTAATTTTATGTTTTGTATATATATATATACATATATATATATATATATATATATATATATATATATATATATATATATATATAGTTTTCATAGAAATATATTTCTGTAAAATAGTGTTGGCATAATCCTTATTAAATTGTTCATCCATCCATTTAGCCCCATTTAAGTATTTTTTTGCATGAAAATATTCATCTGGGAGAACACTCATGGTCATCATCTTAAAAATAACATACAGGTGCCTGCTTCCCATATACAGGCCTAATTCCCATATACAGGTGTCTGCTTCCCATATACAAGCTTGATTCCCATATGCAGGTGCCTGCTTCCCATATACAGGCCATATACAGTTTCCTGTTTCCCATATACAGACACTTGCTTCCCATATACAAGCGTCTAACTCCCATATAAAATATAAAATAAAAAACAAAGAGATTGACCATGGGAGAAATCCACAAGTCATTAATGAGCTACCATAGCCAGAAAGAGGAGAAAGAAAAAAAGAGCTTATTGGATAACCGTTGCTAAAACTGGAAATTATAAGCACCAGTTGTCACAAAGATGTGCCACTCTTTAAGCATGGGGGGTGTCACAAGGACACACCACTCTTTTAAGCATGGGGGGATGATGAGCACCAAAAATGCTTATTTTTATACATGGATTTCTAACATATTATGCAGCATTATTATTATAGAATGTATGTTTTATGAAATTTTAATATATATTTAATAGTAAATAATGTATATTATCTAATATATATTTTTTAAGTGAATTGTGTGCAGATTTAGTGATTTTTGCTGTATTTTAGCATTTTTACATCAAATTCCTATTTGGACCTGGCACTTTCAATTTGATGAAGGCAAAACATTTGTAGTACATCAGTATGAAGCACTAAGTCAGGTGCCTTATTCCCTTTGAAATGCCCAACTTCCGTTTGGCATTTAATTGATAGGCATCTGCTTCCCATTAGGTGCCTGCTTCCTATATAAAATAAGGTATCTTATTTACATATAAAATAAGGCGCTTGCTTCCTGTTAGATGTCTGCATCCCATACAAAATAAGGTGTTTTCTTCGTGTTAGGCGCCTGCTTCCCGTGACGCAAAATTACACCGTGATTTTTGTTGACATAAAATTACAACACGACTCTATGGTCGATAAAATATAATAGATATTTCAGCAATGGATGCGGATGATATTTCAACAAAGATGAAGATGAAGGACAATATCAAAGACCATGTGTTATCTATTTTTTAGCAATACATAAACAATAATGTAAATAGATAAAGCATAATATTAAATGTATTTTGTTCTGATAAAAATAGAATACGTTAAATCAATCCAGAAGTAATGTTTTTGCTTTGTCTCCATATTTCTACGTATTTGTTGCAACCAAAAAATCAGGAATTCATTTTCTCTCAAATGTAACAGGGCATGGCTACATTTCTTATAAATATGCAAGCCACCCCTGATAAAGATATCCTGAATTCTAGATTTTAGATTTGTTGTGTAATTTTCTGAAGCTGCAATATATTCATTCGAGTGTTTTTATTAATATCAAACTAGCATCCGGTGAATGAATTGATCGGGTGAAAGACTGTTGGAGCCTAGGCCCACTCTCAATAGTACTTCCCCTTTTACCTTGCTTTCTGTAGTTAAATTATTTACCATTTTTTTGTATTTATTTTCATAGATTAATTTGCTTCCCTGTTATTTCTCCTATTTTTTATGATTTCCAATAAGTTAGTAATTTAGTTTATGAACGCATTCAACCTTGCTTTCTTAGACATAGGATAAGATTATTGGTTTGAACAAAAACTTCAAAAAATACCAAACACCCCCAAAACCAATAGGCACAGAGGGACTCATTCCTTGCACTACAGGCATATACTGTGCATGATGCTCACAAGTCTACGAGATACCCCAGGTTGACAATTAAATGGAGGCAATTAATTAAACTGTATAAAACTAACCAATGTTTTTCCCAATAGCAGGCACCTTCCATCGTTCAACGAGAAGCAAGTGCCTTTCACCGTACAATGGGAAGCATGTGCCTAATGGAAAGTAGGTGCCTAACAGGAAGCAGACGCCTAATAGTTAAGTGCCAAATGGAAGTTAGGTGCTTCAAAGGAATTTGGGTGCCTGACTTCATATCTCTTTATCGATATTCCACAGATGTTTTTTCTTCATAAAATTGCAAGTGCCAGGTTCGAGTGGGACCTCGATGAAAATATACAAAAAATGCAATAATTTCCACTAAATCTAATACAAATTACATTTAAAGACAAATATTAGAAAACATGCAAAATAAACTATTAATTATATATATAATTTCCATAAAAAATATATATCTACAAGAATATATGTCGCACATTGTGGGGAAAAGAGTACAAAAAATGAGCAATTATGTGGCTCATCAATAAGAATGATCTAATCCAATTATGATAGCCAAATTAATGATGGAAGTGTAATTGCATCCATAGGATAAAATATTGGCAAACATGCAATAGGAAGAATTTCCAAGACCACAAGAGGAAGTCCAAGCACCTATGGAGAAGTAGTTTAAAGGAAATCATCAATGTCGAGGAGATCAGACCATTTGAACAAGAGATAGATAAGACTGTAGCTCACATTTCACTATAATAAGGAAACATAGCTGGTGCAATAAAAGAAATTAGAGGAATTTCACCTCCATGAGAGGAAGCGAAAGGACATACCCAACCACAGGAAAGGGAGGAAAGTCTTTGCACAAGATTTTTTATTGAAGTACCTCATTTTGGTGTCTCAAAGGGATATGGTGAAGATTCATATGAAAAGGTGGATCACTTCCTTAAACAAGTTTGTGATATGTTCACTAGCACCCAGTTGCAATTTTGCAAAGGTGGCATGGGACACTTGAAGCAGTCGAGGGAGAAGACCTTCGTTGAATTGGAAAAGATTATGGAGTGGATGTGCAATAAATATCATACAAGATAGATAGCCTAGATTCATGCACAACACCCATGGTTGTTACCAAGGGGAAAGGTAACACCAATTTTGGAAATTTAAAAATTTTAAAAATGAGTGAAGATGAATTATAGAGAGTATCCTTGAGTGTACTTGGATATGAGCAGGAACCTGAGTTGTCCATTGAACACACCGGATATAGAATTTTGAAGGGTAGCTTTGGAGTTGGTTTTCATCCTTTGAAAATTGAATTTCCTGACACATTGGATAGAGTGGCTAAGCTTAGGACTTGAACAAATTTATCAAGCCAAGTACAAAAGGAAGAAGTTTATTCTACTTGAAATGAGATGGTTGTGATTGAAGAAGAACTAGACCAAAGCAATATTGAGGTCAAGGAGAAGTTGAAGACAACAAAAGCTAAATTAGATGTAATTAAGCTTGCTTATAAGGATAAGCTATGCTCATAGGAATATAAAAAAGTAGCTTGTGGTCTAGCAGACATAAAAGTAAAAGAATCAATTGGAAGAGCAAGAAGCATTGTTGCAACAATATGCAACACAAATCAAACAATATGAGTAGTTGAAGACTTTTGATGAAAAATTGTAACTAAAGGACCACAAGATTGAGGAGTTAATGAGATATGCCAAGCAATACAATGATTTGATAATGGATCATAAGGCACATTTTAATGTGAAAGAAGAGCATATATGGACATATGAAGTGGACTTGCAATAACATATGAGACTCATCTCAAAAAATGATGAGGTATTGGTCGTTGCTACTAGGACAGAGGTAACATTGAATGAGAAGATACACAAGGGTACATGTGAGTGTGATATGGAGTTAGTTCAACTCTTGGATACTACGGAAGAGAAGGCCAAAAAGTATGGATTGAAGGCTATGGAGCTCAACCATTATGTAGCCATATTATAAAACGAGTGTGCCATACTTCATATTCAACTTGATGATCTTAAGCAAGACCAATTGGACAATACTAAGAAAACTAAGTTAGTGACGACACTGCTTGATGTAAAGGGGAGGGAATATGTAGGTAGCAAATCCACCTCCCAAAAGAAGTAGATGTTAGAGTATAACCTAGTCACACTTAAGGGGGGTGTTAGAGTATATCCTAAGTTGTTACTAGGATATTATGATAATTTTGTGTGGTTGAGATCAAATCAGTTTGTTATGATCCAATGGATCATATTGTATGCACTTGCTATTTAAGCAAGGTTCATTTCATAGAATAATAAGAAAGTTTTTATTTTTCAATATGGTATCAGAGTGGGAATTCCCTACCTTGTGAACCTGAGAGGCGATTTCCCTCATGGAAACCCCCCCTCCATTTTTTATTTGGCCATTTCTTTTTCTAAATACTAAGGGAGTATGCTCTCCATCCTTTGATGGATGGATAATACACCAGAATTTTAAGAAAAATTAATGGTTTCCAAAAATTTGTTTAGGGTGATTTTTTAATGGAGGTTAATTTTCCTGGTTTGGGGCTGGCGGGCGACATTGGGAAGCCATGAGTTGTTTCAAGCTATTTGGTTTCTAATCCATTATACAACATATTTTCTTTAATCTACATGGATCTAAATTTTTGATCAAGATGTGTGTCATTTTATTGATTCGCTACTGTTGGGTAATTGTAGACAACTGATTTGTTGATTTTTGGTGACTTGTTGACTTGTTTGGAGGGCCCACTATAGCCTTTTATAGCTCCTTTATGGCCTCTATCTGCACTATGATCGAAATCACATCCATTAATACCCTTAACTATGATCGTGTACTTTAGCAAACACAAAATTCAATGAGGGGGCCTTATTTGCACTAGCTATTTGCTTGAGGTGGGTGGTTGTCGATGACCTAAAAGGGTTTCTTCAAAGAGGGGAGAGCACAAATTTATAGTGTGTAGCCCCTGTAGGATCGAGCTACTGTACCCTATGTGGAGTTCAGGCACCATAGTGTCATCACCCATTTTTTATATAGCCTATTAGCCCAAGTTGCATGCAGTCGCTTTGAGAGTTGCTATTGTCAATGAATCTACAAACAATCTCCTTCATGAATCCACTTTTTTTTTTTTTTTGTAAAACTTGATAGTTGTAGTTGCTTAGCATCAAGTCACGCATTGTCTGGTTCAACAGAATGTAGCAAATTATTGGTATTCAAAACTCTATGCAAACACACCTATAGCCTTGGTTGCTAAAAGTATCCAATGTGGACCTTGGCCATGCTATTTCTCCTAAATTCGATGTTATATCTCCTAGATCCGATGATACGAACAATGCAAAATACTTTCGTGATAACATCATGGTGCTCAATCAATCAATAGACAACATAATTATTATCAATATTCAAAAATGATTTTATGAGTATTACATTGTTTGGCCAAAAATTTTGCTCGTCGATGATCGTAAATAAGTTCTTGTTAGCAGGGATAAATGTGGATTAATTTTTAGTTGCATGATCTCCACTTACATCAAATTGATCAAACTGGTGTTACAAAGCAAGCGTCTGCTATGGATTTATACAACTGATATGACTAGATATGATCTTTGGACCATGGATTCTTAGATTCACCCATGGATTCTCATATTCATGTGACCTCAATGTTATTTGGCCCTTTCCAAAATCACATTCGACATCCAATTACTACCAGTGCATTCGTCTTCCTTCGACAGCATAGTTTTTTCTAGTAACACTGTCATTTTTTAGATCCACCAAAAATATTTTTTGTACCTTGCTTCAATGCTACTGATTCTAGCCACCTACCACCATTTGCGGACCCTTGTAAAGATCTATTTGTTTTCTATTCTTGCGTCCATGCTCAAGTTCTTCCGTGAAAAATTTCTTGTACACTTTTACATGAGATTTTCATGCCCTTGGTGCATAGATTGCACTCTATTTTTCTAAGGATTTACATGAAGCCCAAATGACAATTTGAAACAAAATTGCTTGATGGAGTCAATCACGAAGGAGCAAAAAGCAGAGGCAATTTCTAAAGGCATACTGACGATTGAAAAAACAATTCAACAAAACATGTGGATGCAATTTGTACTTTGTGGTAGAAGATCCGATCCCATTGAGATTACCTTTATAAAACTTCATTCACAAGGACAAAGCCTTCCACCTGTTCCAGTGCAGTCTGTGTGGTGAGCAAGGTCCACTACAGTATTAAAGACACAGTGTTGGAGTCTGTAGTTTAGTAAAAGCATCTGTGTGTGATATTTAGATGATAATATCGACCTCATGGTCCAATTTTTTTAGTCGGTTAGCAACAATATTATTCTCTAGCTATTTATTTCTAGTGGCATATTCCTATGTTGGAATTTCATTTCACTTTAATACCACTTCTGGAATGCGGTTATGTTTGGCCCTGATGACACACTGTGGGATGCAAGCACGTTTAAATTGATGCTTTATTTCATCGAATATTATCCCAAAAATGTCGATAGTGGTCCTCCAAACGTCATAACCCTCTTGGTGGAACTTTATGCGATGGAGCTTCCTAGTGGGTGTAGCGGTCGCCACAACATCCTTGTCAAATGGATGTGCCACTTTCTTAGCGAGGCTTTGGATGGAAGCAATGTGTAGTACACTTTATCTTTGGCACCCAACGTTATGGTCATGACTTTTTGATTCATGGTAGGCTCCAAATCCATGAGGTTTATTTTACTACAAACTAGAGGAAATTCACAAGCTCATTTTTCTTCGTCAAAGAGGGTGCACTTCTTGGGAGGTACAAAGACATTTTTTAGTGCCTATGTGCACATATAGACCTCAAATTGCATTTTTTTAAATCATTTTTTTTTCTTTGTCCCACTTGCATGGTAGGAAGGCTCAAATTTATCACTTTAAATATTTTATTTTTTTCATTTATGGATGTAAAAGAAAAGGCATGGGGGGCACTGCAACCTTTTTTTTCCTTTTTTCCACATTGAGAGTGGACAACCCTCATGGCCCATATATTTTTCCTACAAGATAATATTTTTTTTAAACCTACTTTATTCTAAAGGTCATTCTAAAATATTCTCTTGTGGGGGATAATGGAGAAGACTATTTTTCTTGCAGATGAAGGCTACATTAACACCGGATCATAGGGGTATTTAATGTCATTGAAAAGGTTTTTCTAAGTTGGATACATTGGTGGTGTCCAATTTCCATTTTGAGTCAATTAATATATATTTTTTGAGGCTCAATTATTTTTGTATCTTGGAGTGCACTCTCGGTTGCACCTGACACTCCCACAACATTTGTAGGTGATCCTAGTATCTAGTCATCTTCTCTATAGCACCTGGCGGAAGCAATGACTAGTTACCCATGCATTACGGTAGGATGAGGAGGTCACCATAAGGATACGTTTGATAACTACATTTATTCCCTTTCATTCCTTTATTTAGCTATTTTTCCACATAATTTGGACCTTGTTATCAACCCATAGTGTTCGTATAGGTGGACACCACATAAATGTGTTTATGGGGTCAATTTTGGACTAATTTTTCCATTGTGGTGCTTCTTTTTACACACTATCTTCACACTCATTTTTTGTGAGACACTTTGGTTTAAAAGGATTTTCTCTAGTGACTTTTTTCCTACTTCATAACCTTGTTCATTGTCACAAGCACCAGTCTTGGAGTGGGAAGACATTCAATTTGACGATGAGGCTTCTCTACTTTTTTGAGACATAACATAGATCCTTTGTAGGATTATTTATGGAAGTTTTCCTAGGGGGTTGAAGAGGACATGTTCATATCTATACTCCTTCCTCATCTTCCTTCTTCTCCTTTCTCTTCTAGCACATGGCTTTTCATCATCTCTCCAGAGGTTTCTTCTTATGGATATATTGTACATGAGTACCTTATCAGGCCTTGTTACTAGGACTCATTTCTATGGATATACCACTTGTTTGGTTTTATTATTTTCCACTACCTCCTAGTACCACTTAAGGAGAGGTGTTAGAGTATATCCTAGTACCACTTAAGGGGGGTGTTAGAGTATATCCTAGTCACACTTAAAGGGGGGGTGTTAGAGTATATCCTAAGTTGTTACTAGGATATTATGTTAATTTTGTGTGGTTGAGATCAACTCAGTTTGTTATGATCCAATGGATCATATTGTATGCACTTGCTATTTAAGAAAGGTCCATTTCATAGAATAATAAGAAAGTTTTCATTCTTCAACAACAAAAGTGAAAACTGGATTTGCATAGTTTTATCAGTTTTGTCAATTTTGTTAGATTTACGGTTCGTCCAAAAAATACACATGTAGGATTTGGTCTAGTTGCATACATGAGGAATTATAAAACATACAATTGGGTGTAATTGTACAAATTTCATAAAGTTACAATTAAGAATTAAGTGAAATTAAGTGAAATGGGCATTTAGATAATAATCAAATTATACTTAGGGGAACCTTAATGCAAGTTGGTTGTCTATGGGGTGGTAGTTGTAAATAGTGGTTGTCTCAAGAACTACTTTAGAATGGCCTTGGAAAACATTATAAGGACCCCCCATTCAATTTTTATGGTTGTTCATGATGGTTCATGGATGGATGTTGTTGTTCTTTTACTCGAGATGATAATTATCGAATGTGTTCATACTAAGGGGAGAGTTGTTGCTCATTGTGATTATTCCTAGATAATTGTGTGTATATTCAACCTTATTAATAAGAAAAAATATTACATATTGTGAGTTATGTGAATTCTATTATGCATATGAATGGTGAAACTATATTGTGAGTTTTGTACAAGTATGGCCATGATAGTGTGGAATATGGATGTTGTGGCAATGGAATTACACTAATTATGAACCCTTAACCCTGGAGAATGTTGAGAAATTGAATCTATGCATTGTTATTGTTGTACAAAAATATTCTTATGCAGCTGTAATATTTATAAAAATGTTGATAATGATAATAATTCAATGGCAGTGAATTAGGGTTTGCATGTTATGATACTATGTTGATAATTGCACTAGAAAGTTAACCCAAATATTTCTTGGAGAAGAGTTGTGTACAAATTATAAAATTTTTGAATGAAGAATTAAGCAAGAGTTTGGTGAAACCGTACATCCAAACCACCAAACTGTGCAATTGATCATTTGCCTAATTTAGGAATGCAATTGTGTGGTAGAAACTTTCCATTAAAGAAAAATCAAGGTTTTGAAGAAAATGATTACAAAATCGATCAATTTGAATTACAAAATGACTTTCAGCAAATTGACTAGTGGCAAATTGTACATGCCAACCTATTGTACAATTTTGATCGTACGACTATACGATTTACAGGTCATACAAGCTTTTTTTTTAGATTGTAAATCATTCAAGGGCAAATCGTACACCTATATGATTTGGAAAAATGTTATTACAAAACATTGGAATCCATCTCCAAACCTCCCAAATCACCTCTCCTTCCAATAATACTATCCCCTATACTACAACTACTTAGATGTTGGCCACTTGGTTATATGGTGGATGATATTTCCACTAGATAGACAATATACCTTAATGGTTCTTATTGTCTCCTATGAGACTCTAGACTGTACTATGGTAGCGCTATTCCCTTATTACTATAGGATAATTCAATTTTCAAAAAACTTCTAATAAGTCAAGGCCAAGACTGAATTGCTATAGTCAACTTTATGCTTCTGGTTTTTTGAATAATTAGAACTTCAACTTCCATATGCCCCTATATGTCCTTATATCTAGAGTATTCTTCTCTGTACTTCTTCATACTGATATCTTCTCTCTGGAAGCTTATATTGCCTCTCAATATCTAATCTCAGGAAGATAAAATGCTTCTCTATGCTTGAAAGCTTTTATGCTTCTCAATCTCTATAATCTAACTTTGATGTCTTAGGTCACACCTAAGAACAATATGATTCTACTATTTTATAGAGAATACAAAATCAATATCAGGGTGACTATGAATATCCCCACACATCCAACTTTCTCCTAAGTTAGCTCTCTCAATCAATATTCAATAGTGATTCTCCCTTTTTCTAGAGAATCCAAAATATTATCAGGGTGACTTTGAATGTCCCTGCATGTCCAAATTTCTTTTTAATTAGCCCTTAATAATTCTAGCTAAGTCTTAGTCTTCACTAGTTTTCCTTAAACCAAGTGATACCCTAGCATCCAAATAAGGGTGGCTTTTCCTTGTCCCCTCAATATCTACTCAATCATACCTTTAAAATAGAGTTTAGGTCTTCACTGTATTCAAAGTGGACAGACTCTAAGATTATGGTGGCTCTAAAATATAACTCTATCAAAATGGATAGAATTAAGTTGTAGCTTTGATACCATTGTTGGATTTTAATCCTAACTATCTCAAAATATCACAAGTCTCGATATAAATAAGTTATAATATTATAGGTCAAAATATCGATAATCGAGAGTATAATTATATATATGAGAAATCAAATATATATCTAGGCCAATATAATAATGAAATAATGTTCACTTATAATGTCCAATATGAATGTAAATGGAAAAAATCATTCATGTACATGCATGAATAATATTTACAATAAAAATTGCTTAAAGACTTTATACAAGCTTTATTCTCAATTCTTGCTATGTGGTGATTGCTACAGATCATTTTTACTTATATTGTATGGAGCTTTATCTCATAGTATATAAATTGTAATGTGACTCTTCAATACTTGTCTATTGCACTCACATATCTAGGAGATGCAACCTTTCCTGTTCTTGACCTTTGGCTTCTCATCTTGCCACTTGTATACTAGACTCTTCACTCTCTTCTTATATTTATACTTAAATCTATGATACTTGCACACTTCTACATGACCCTTACTCTCCTAAAAGAACTCATAATACAAGACACTTGTGCACATCCTCACTTTACATACATGACACTTGTGCACACTCTCAATACACACTTGCACTCTTTCTTACTTGAAATTGATGCATTTCCTTCACATTGCACTCTTACATGAAACTTATGCATATCCTGCACATAGAAACTTACATAAAAGGAAAATATAAATCACTCATCTACACTATAGACACAAACCCTAATCTATTACATATTTACATTTGTACCATAAAGGTACCATGGGGATATATTTACATGTACCAAATAATATCATATTATCCAACACCCATAGTTCATAGAACTATGGAGTTCATTCATATATAGACTAATCCAAGGAATGAGAGACATCAAAAGTGGGCCACATATCTATAATAGTTTATTTTATCATCAAAAATAATAATGGATGTGTCAATTCAACAACAGTTTGTTTGCACCAACCTCCAATCATAGCATTCACCATTATTCTTGATTCCTATGGGTATAATACTTCTAGTTAGTCCACCTTTTATGAATTAGGTTCTGATTTTCTAAATACATGTTGAGCTATTTACGTGCATAAGCATATTTCTAATTTTATCTATAATATAACCTCCTTTGTCACTTGGGATATATTTGTGTACTAGCTAGTGAGCACTCAAAGACGTTTTGAGAAGCACACTTCAACAAAGTACTAGGTATATTTGGTATAGAAAATATTGATAATACTTTAGATGTACTTCTATGATTAAATATGAGGAATTATGTCAAGAGGTACATCAATTCATGTACCCTTTATACTATTTCCAAACCAACTAACAAGAATTAAGGACTATATACACCATTTCCAATGTCATCCAATCCATGGGAATATATCTCTATGGATTTCCTTTCAAGTATACCCAAATATAAACATGGTAATGATTATGTTTTTTAGTAGTTGATTGCGTTTAGAAAATAACTATCATGATTCCTTGTAAAAAATTCATTTCAGCGTAGGATATTGTTAAGCTTCATTTTAGTCATGTGTGGTTCAATTTTGGCTTGCCAAAGTCCATTGTATCTTAAAGAGAGCATTTTTTTTATTATTTTTTGGTCCATCTTATGGGGCATGATGGTCACCAATTTTATCTTATCCATAGCCTCTCATCCTTACATTTATGGACAAAAAAATATAATAAATTAGTTAATTGTATATTTTCTTCAAATGTATAATTCCAAGCATCTAAAATTACATTCAACAGGGGTATGATTAATCTCTATATAGCTCTACCAAATATACCTATTTCATGTTCATTTTGGGATCCAATTATTGAAAGTCATTAATATAGATCTCCCCATGTAACCCATGGAGTACTCACCTCATTAATAAAAAGAAGTAGAAAATATAGAATGGTTTGTGGAATAAATTCAACACATCCAACAACAGATCCATGACCTCTTGTAAAATATAAATTAGAAATACAAGCAATACCATGACCAATGTTGTGTCCCATATCAATTCAAGGTTGAGATAAGGTATGGTTATATTTTAAAAAAGAGAGACTTGTAGGACCCCCTAGGAAGATAAGGCCCCTTTAATATAGACTAGACACCATCACCAATAAGGTGGATAAAATACCTTTGAGTTGATTGTTCCATCTTGGTTTACATCCAATATTTAATGTTGAAATTCTTAGTCCCTATCACCCACCTCTTTTAGATAGATTATTAGTACCAGAATAGTTGGATATTGAAGAACTAAATATAGATAGTTTAACACTAATGGAGGAGGATAAAATTATTGACCTATAGACCAAGGAAACTAGAAGGCCATCTACTCATATGTATAGAGTGGTCAAGGCAAGACAACTTGATAACCAAGGGCAATTTTTGCACTTAATGTAAAAATTTTATGCAAATGGGACAATTGCTTTTCAACAGGGGAGTATTGATCCAATAATTCAACCTTTTCATGGCATAGATTTATACTAAAAAAAGCATGAAAACTATTTCTTAATGATAACTGCACTAATAAGGGCATAAATTTGTGCTTGGGATTTTATTTTGTTCTATTCAAAATATGTTGGAAAGCTTAGAAGTAGTAAATCCATACACATTGGCATGGATTTCTTGGACAAAATACAAGGAAAAATTCTTTGAAGGACCTCAAAAAATGTAAAACAAAATAGTTACTAAAATAACTATTTTTTTTTGAAGATTTTCATAGCCAAAACCCATCTACAACTATGTTGACAAATTAGTAGAAGATAAAATACAAAAGGATAAGTCACAAGTATGTGATTTTTATTTAATATTGTTGTAATATATTACATTATTTGGTACATGTTAATGTACCATCTTGGGTACATCTTTAGATTAGGAAAGTGTCTTAGATTCAAGCAAGAGTATTTACTTTATGCAATGTAATAAATGCACAAGTGTGTAAAGAATTTTAGTAATGTAAGTATGCATAGTTGTCCATGTGCACATGTGTCATAGAATAGGAAGGTTAATATTCATAGAAAGAGTGAAGGCCATGAATGCTCCATATGAAGAGTCACATTCCATTATATATATATGTGTGTGTGTGTGTGTGGGTGGGTGTGAAATAAACCGAGTGATATAGAGAATGATATGTAGAGTGGCATATATAGTCGTAATGGAGAGAAAGAAGAAGTATGATGTATTTGAGGTCTTTATTCAATAAAGATCTTATTTTCATAAGCATTTATTAGTGGCATTTATATGAGTCATTTTTAAAGTTATTTATGAGTTTTATATGCTTAGTATTTTGTCATTATCATATATTTCATATTGTAACTTTATCTTAGATCTTGTGATTACTTTATCTTAAGTATTCAGATGCAAAGCTAAAAAATATACCCTTTGTAAGTCATGGAAGGTGAATCACCACATTTTCATATGGGTGATATTCTAACTCACAAAATATGAACCACCACATTTCCTTATGGGTGATCTTCAACATTCAATATAGTGGATTTACAACACACCGATTCATGTAAGAAGAGATATGCATATATGACTATTTAAATAATGAGTAATGAATGTAATGTTATAGCCTAACATCTCTTATCAATGATTTGTTGCATTGTATTATTGGATTTTTAGCCAAATTTTATCATAGGTCCCTTATCCAAGATCTAGTATAAATCTCATAAATCCCACTCAAAAAATACTATCAACAACAATGAATCGCATTTATTGAATAACAACAATATCTCACAATTATATTCAATATCAAAAGATTACATCAAGATTGATTCAAAGAGATTACATTGCATGGAGATTTATCTCCAATATATAACTTTACATTAATTTTCAATGATCTAACTATTGCTCTTCTCAAAAATCTAGGATATGCATCCTTTCACATTCCTTGTATTAAGACCAAACTCTCATGATTATTTACTTTACATATTGCCACATCTTCACTCTCTTAGTTGACATTGCACTTTCTCACACACTGACACATACATTAGATAAAATAGAAATCATACTCCTAAATTAATATTTACAAAGGGAAAAATAATTTCAAATACCCCCCATATTACATTAGTTAGCAAGAAGGATTTTTGCCTTCGTTCTCTGATTCTTATTTCTCTTTTCTTCATTCTTCAACTCTAATTTTGGTACTATTTGATATGTGAACAAGAAAAATGTATGCATTCATAAAACAAATAAATAAAATATATGATATTATTATTGAGATATTTTTATTACAAATAATCCTCTTGGGTTTTTACAATGGAGTCTCCAAGGTGGAGGAATATTTTCTTGACAATATTGCATGATAAGCTAGGATTCTTTCATGATATTCTTGATCACAATCGCATGCTAGTGGGTTTTTAGTGACCAATGTTGGTTGCATAGTGCCTCCTGATGTCTGCACACATGCAAATAGAAAATAGATTAGTAGCACCTACAAAAACATTGAACAAAATAAAACAATAATAAAAACTAAAAATAAAATTGTGTACTATAATCTATCATGATTTCAGCAACATTAGTGTGTCTCTATCAATTCTTCCATCCTTCATGACATTGAGAAAATAAGAGGAATTTATAAAATTTTATGAGAGGGAGAGGGAAGGTACCCAAGATCTAGAGTGACAATTTTTACCCAGTGTGAAAGGGGTTTAGGCATTATATGCATATGTTTTGACTAGGGCCACCAATGGAAATTTTGAATTCAATTAATTCAAATTTATACCCCATAGAGTGTGAAAGGGTATTTTTCGCATTGAATGTGTGTGTTAAGTGGAATATTAGAAGGAAATTGGAGGATTATGGAGGCTAAGAGGGGATTAGTTAGGGTTCTAGTGAGTTGGGGGTTTTGGTGGATGCAAATGACTAAAATTTGGTTTCTACAAATTCCCCTTTTGGTACTGTGTTGTGTAAAAACACAATGCGATGCAAAAACAAGAGATAGTTGGTTTGTTGGATTGATTATGCATGCTAATGAACAGGTGCTTGAAGAGGGTGACATAAGGTTTCCCCAAATCAAGAATAATGCATGATGCCCCAATCATGGAATAAATAAATATCTTTGAATCTTTACCTTTGATGAATTTATGAGATCACTTGATGTGGTAAACAAGCCATCCATATATTTAGATGTCCTCAAGATTATATAATAGAATATAGATGGTCAATCAGTTTTTCAATCAATTTTACCACCTCAATTATAGCATAAGTCATGTAGACCTATACATAGCCATGGTACATAGTGAATCAAATTTGACTAGAATTTGTGTTGAGAAAATAAATTCTAATTTTGACCTGATAGAGTAGGGTTCATGATGGTCTCAGGCAAGGTTCTTGGATAGATGTTGATTCCAATAATGGATGTTGTAGATTGATCTTGTCTGGGATAAAATTTTATGGGTATTTTCTAGCCATCAAGTAATGAGTGGGTGGAAGACAAAATGGATGGCAAAAATGATCTAATTGATAAATTTCAGAATGGGCAATGGTAGAGTGGAGATAATCTGGCAGGGAGAAACTTGAGATGAATTATGAGGTTTGTTTTTGGTTTATTATTATTTTTTGTTTGAAATAAGTGTCCTTATGGTAATCTACCCATCCTATCATATTGCATGGATAACCAATCACTGCAACCACTAGGTGTACTAGGGTAGATCATTGGGTACACGATTAACTTAATGATTGAGTCTAACTGATAAAAAATAGTAAGGGAATCCTAAGCTATTACAAAAAAGCTATTCTAGATGTTGACAAAAGGGGTTGGGTGCCTTTGGAGCCTATGAATTCAAATGAAAAATGTTGACCAAAGGGTTTTGGTGCCTTTGGAGCTTTTAAATGTGACATGTGATATGGTGAGGCAAAGGGTACAACCTTTGACAAAAGGATGCAACCTTTTAACCTTGCAATTGATTTATTGATTGAATATGCATTAGTAGTGATAAAACCACTCTAAAATATTGATGAAGAGGCAATGTACATGATCGATTGATTAAGATTTTTTTCTTGATTGGTGGAGAAGGTGTGATACCTAAAACATCCCAAGCTATTCTTGGCTGATTGATGTGATGTTGCTTTTACCCCAATGAAAAGGAACAAAAATGAGCTTGTTGTTTGAGATCAAAAAAGCCTCTAGGTTGTAATCATTTTCATCATTTTTTAGTTTTTTTTTTACTAAGGATGAAATAGGTAGATGGAAATGTGATGAACTATTTTTATTTAGCGATATGGAGGGATATGAGGTATGGAGGACATGATATATGTGGTTTTAGATTTTTTTTCTTGATGAGGGAATGGGGTTGGGTAGATATGACATGTGATATGATATGGCCTAGATAGGTTGAAGTGTATGGATGATGATGTGATGATGTAATAATAATGAATATGTGATAGGATTTAAAAAAGAAATGGAGAGACATGTATGAGAGTAAATGGAATAAATAGAATAGAATAGATGTATGCATATGGGATTGTTGTGAAGAAAATGCTTAGACATGTATCAATACTGATTATTTTAATGGATTAATCAAGGGAATAAATATAATGGTAATGACATGACTGTAGAATGGATGATAGGTAGTGAGATGTAAAATATGCATGGGGTGAGCAAAATGGAGAAGTGAAGGTGACACAACTTGTCAACACATGTATTCCTAGGGAGGAAGAATCTCAAAGTGCTTTCAAGAAGCTCAAACACCCTAGTGACATTGATCAATGTCATATAGTAATCAAACAAGTGATCAAAGATATGGAAACTAGTCTAGCAATTCAAGGGTCTTAGGGACCAAAGTGTGTGCAATGAAGTTCATTCCCAAGTAGGACTAACCATTTGGAACTCAAGCCATTATAAGCTAGCTCATGTGCAAGTGGCAGAGGTCTATACAAAAGAAGGTTGCTAATGTGATAGACATATCACCATGTAGAGGGCATACTCCACTGCTATTCAGGTATCTATAGCCCCATAATAATTTGATAGTGCTCCACTATCAACCAGACATTTATAGCCCCAATGTATATGTATAAAATACCTAAGGATCCAAAACAATATATGTCATTATTGATTATGATATTATTTTTTTGAATTTTGATTCTTGATTTTTTATTTTTCTTGTAGTATTTTTTTGTTTGTGATGTATATACCATTTGGATATGTAGGTTCATATTATGCACATGATAGGAGGAGTAGGGGAAATCATTCACTTTATGGCTAGAGTGACATATGGTGTCATATTTCCTAAACTTAAAATTTTATTAATATGTGATATTTGCTTGGTCCAAGAGAACACCCGAGCTAACCAAAAAATGCCTATAGCACACAAAGACCAAAAGACATTAAATGAAGGTTTAATTGAGATACTAGGTATGGTTGAGTGATCGAAATAATCTACAGATTCTTTGAACCAAGTATTTCAAATGAGACATTATGTTATATGGATAGTGTTAAGAAACAATAAGGTTATGATAGGTGGGCATGGGAACAAAGAACATGGTAATAATGAGCATATGAAGAGGTGATACAAGTACAATTATGGAGACACCCTTGACTAAGACAACAAAACCAAGTTGAACTAAATAAGATAAATAAAACCAAATGATGACAATGGTCGTTATGTGAGAAATTTGGAGGTAAAAGGGGTTGAAACTCCCCTAGACTAGATGATGTATTATAAAAAGGGTGAATGTGATCCGAGTGAATATTGAATGTGAGCAGATTATGCATATGGTGTTTTATTTATTATAGTCATGATGGATGTGACAAAATGTGCAAGAAAAGGAAGGGATGATGGATACCAGTCTATATGATGGATTAGAAAAAGGAGGAACTCCCCTAGTCACAAAAGCAAGCTGTAGAGGAAGGAAAATAATGAAAATAGGAGAAATGTGGGAAGATGTGATGCAATGAGCAATAGGATGATGATAGTGATCAATGATGGATGCAAAGAGATAATGTGACACTTGAGCAATAGACTTAGGATTGTCTCAAATTATAATAAATGTAGAATGCCCCAATTATGAAAAGGGTGAATTCCTTTGAATATTTGCATTGACAACTTGTAGAGATAATTTGATTGAATTAAATTCTAGTATAAAACTATGCTAATGATGATTGAATGGGTCTAATTTTGTACCAAAAAAAAAGGGATAATGATGATGAGTGGATAATTTTGCTTTTGATCCAACAGAGGAGGGTGGCTAATGTAAATGACTAAACTATAAAATTAAAACACCTATGATAAAGAAAACAACAATGGCTAATGATAGTCTTCGACAAGGTTCTAGGATAGACATAGATTTTAAGATTGGGTTTTGGGGTGTTGATCAAGATTTGTGATAACATTGATTTGATAGTATCATCAAATTTAAGTGATAATGGGATTTGTGATGTGTTGTTATTATGGTGAACATGGGTCAAGTGAGTGGATTAGAGGGGTGGTTACATGCAATATGCAAGTGAATAGAAGAGACATAATGACGAAAAGAAGGAAATTCATGAAGAAAAGATATATTGTAAGAGGATCATGTAGGGGAGAGTATTAATGCTTCATGATCTAGAAGGTCTTGTAATACATGCTTGAACTATAAACTGTCTTCGATGTCATACCCTATTTTCGATGATAAACACAATAATGATACTCCTTATATGAATTGGGTTTGGGTCTGGTTCTATAGGGTGGATGTCAGGTAAAGATATTGATCTCATGTCCTACAACTTTTTAAATATTGTCGACAATGGCTCTGATAGGGGCATCCAAGTACGTTATGTATGAGGTGGACAAGGTCAATTGGAAGGTGGAGATGAAGGTGAAGTGAAGGAAGATGTCATAGAGGAGGATTGGATTGGTATCTATAAGATATACATAATCTTCATTATGTTTTCCTTTATAAATTGCCTATGTCTATATTTGGGTCAATGCATCTAATTTAGCTCTAGGTCTCTACCTTTAGGTTGACTTTGGATCCTCATTTGCTCTAGGCTAGTCACTAGAATATTTATAATACTATCATTTCTATAGAATCATTAGTAAAAGTGCTTTCATTGTAGGTCACCTTCCAAGTTGTACTTGGGTTATAATCATTCATTTCATATTTCTTCATGGTAAGACTAATATTATTGTTTACATTCAAAAAAAATTAATTTTTCATCACACTTGGTTTCCTCTTATAGAAACCATACAACATTCCTTTCATCTTATTCTATTAATTCATACTTATTTGTCCACAAGACAATTTTAATTTGTGATTTTTATTTTCTTTATGTAGACAAGATTTTTGAGAATGATTATATCATAAAAAATTTCACAACAATGGAGATTCTAAAATTTCTCTATCTTATGTTCATATCTACCATAATGGTTACATTTCTTCTCTATTACAAAATTATTTTTTCCCTTATTTGATTCATTATTTCTTGTTTGTACTTCATTGTTATTGTTTCTATCAATCATTGTCACAAATTTAGTCCTTGATTCATTACTGCTTGTTTGTCTTGTATATCCAAGACCTTCACATTTTGGTCTTATTCTTGGTACAAATGGTTCTTTCCATCCTTGTCCATGTTTTCCTAAACTTGTATTTTTGTATATCATTATACTTAATAATTTTGAACCAATCTCTTTAGTATACCTTTAAAAGTAACCAAAATCATCAACATGCTAATATTTATCAATATCAAGACAACTTTGAGCATCACTATCTCTATCATAATCTGAATCCATGTCATTTTCATTATGAATTTTGACACCATAAGCTTTCTATAAACAATCACAAACCATATTCAAATCATTTGTGTTGTGTTTTATACCTTTTCTTTTTGTATCACAACATTAATCTACTGTCATAGATTCCAAGTCGTTGGATTCTTCAACTTGTGTTTTTAGAATTTCTAGAGCCATTAACATTTCTCTTATATTTTTTGTATATAGTTTTACATATTTGAAATCAGTTTTAGTTAGGATTGATTGCAAATAGGATCTTAGTTTTGTGAATTCTTCATTACTTGACAACATGCATTTTTTATATGCCATAAGAACCCTGTGTATATATTCTAATTGTGCAATATACCTTTGTTTATTACTCTAATATCTCTAATTATATTTAGGAGATTCTTGGTCTTGATCCTTCCATTTCAATGCATTATACTTACAAAATTTTGTATTATTTCTTTTTTACAAATATGACAATACTTCATTCATTTTTTTATTTTGTAATGAAGTGAAAGATAATTTTGCTAATACAAGAGCATTATTGGATGACTCATTTCTCAATTGATTTTTGAGTTCATATTGTTGAAGAATATTTACTAATTCCTCAAATGACACCTTTATATTTGATACTTGAAGAGATGTGACCAAAATTTTGAATGATTCGGGAAGTGCTCTAAGTACAATTGAAACCAAAATTTATCTAAGTACAATTGATGACCAACTTTAGCATTCTAGCACTAATTCAACCAACTCAGCTTCTTATCTCTTCTCCTATTAATCTAGTGGTCCATTTGGCTTCTTTCTTTTGTATTAGCATTAGACATTCAAAAAAATTATTTCTTTCAAGATATTATTAAATGTATGCAAAAATTTATAACATATAACATACATGGCCGAGATATAAGTCCCAATATTACATATCTGAATTACAATATATTCACCATAGCTATAAAATATTCAAATAATAATCTCACAATTTTGATATCATATCTTTCTAATCTCATAGTTCCGATGAAATACATTAAATAATTATCCACCTTTAAAATAATTTAACATCAAAAAATATATACCTATGCTCTAGTATTAATGGAATAGATTTACAAAACCTAGCTTTCAGTTATTTGGTCCCTTCAATGTTATTTTATTTCTATTGTGTTTAGCTACTTTCTATTTCTACATAATTCATAGCAACAAGGAACTTTATCTCTCATTTAGAGAAAATACTTTCTCCAATTGGGCTTGTCATTGAATGATAACAATTATCCCAATTCCTTCACTTAGACTCTTCATGGATCTAATACCATTGTTGGATTTTTAGCCAAATTTAATCATAGGTTCCTTATCTAGGATCAAGTATAAATTAAATAAATACCACTCATAAATTAATATCATTAAAAATAAATCACATTTACTGAATAACAACAATATCTCACAAGTATAATCAATATCAAAATATTACATCAAGATTGATTTAGAGAAATTGCATTGAATGGAGATTTGTCTCCAATATATAACTTTACATGACTTTTCAATGCTCTAACTATTGCTCTCCTCAAAAATCTGAGAGATGCATCCTTTCATATTCCTCATATTAAGACAAAACTCCCATGACTCTAATTTACATCTTGTCACATATCATGTGACTCTTCACTCTCACTTGATACTCTACACTTTCTAACATAGTGACACATACATTAGATCAAATATAAATCATAGTCTTAAACTAATATTTACAAGGGGGCAAATAATGTGATACTTCCAACATGTACTCTACTTTTTTATTAATAAAATTATTTTACTATTTTGCTTATATACTCTTGTATTCTAGTTTGTTATAATCGATTATTTATAAATAGCATTTTTTCTTGATCTTCCTTAAAATTATGAGTTTTAGAAGATCCAAAATTCTATATTTTGGATTATAATTTTCCTAAGTTGGTGCCATTGTTTTGTAAATATTTTGGGCTAGTAAATATTAAATGGTATAATAAAATATTGGTATAATTTGTGTATATTGATAAGTTGGCTTTACTTATACCATGTCTTGAGTATGGAGTGTATTGAAAAATCTAGTACTATTATTAGAGGTTGTTGGTATTTCTAAATAATAGAAATTACTTTTCTATTTCATGTAATATTATCCTCCACATCCTCTAATGAATTGTTTTATGCATTGTTAGTCATTATGATGAAGGATTATGCATAAATTTTAATATGTCATGTCACTTCTTTCATACTTAGTTCAATCTATAAATTTTAGAGAGTGGTGTTGCAATAGATTTTGGCCGCTAGCCTTACAAGTATTTAAGATTACTCCTATTAGGCTTTTCATCTAATAATTAATCAAAGATTGTGGAAGTGAGCACCTATAGAACCATATTTCTTATCCATTTGCTTGACTAAGGGGATATATTATACTATTGTCCTAGTTTTAGCCCATCAGTATACTTTGATATGTTTTCAATATGTTCTAACTTGAGTGCCTTAGTTTACTTCCAAGTTTAATCTCTTCATAAATTCTACTACTTTAAGATAGGTGTTTAAGGTTTTTTTAAATTACGTTTTCCTTTATTATGGAGGAAATTAACTTAGATATAAACCATTTGATCTTCTAGGTTTTAGTTAATGGATCCTATAGCTTATTTTTTGTAGATTTAAACCTCTTCTCAAACACATCCATAGACACATCTGGTGTTGGAATATCTCTTTAATTTTATTTATGCTCTCTATGTCAATTTCTAGAAAGTGAAACTTGATTTTTAAGATTCTTTAATTTTATCCCAAGGTATGATATTATCCTCTACAACTTGAATATATTATTTTAGAGCATAATTATGCAAGGTATATGTAAATTTCTATAGTTTTGTATATTTTTCTACTATAGACATTCTCTTCTAGATAATATTTAGAATGAGTAGTGATTTTATGTATGTTTGGTACCCTTACAAAGGACAAAATGGATATTTAATTTAACTTAGAAAATTCCTCCTACTAATTCCATAATTTTTTACATCATATGTCTAGAATTAGTCTTATAGTTTTCTACAATGGCACCTTCTATTTTTTTGACTATGCAATTTTTTTCTTGTTTTTTGTTGTATCACTTTGTCTCTTTCTATGTGAAATTAAAATTACATCTAGTGTGCTTGGGAGAAAGAGAATAGCTATAAGCAAGAATTGTACTAGAAAATAAGCAGTGAAGAGATACCAAAGGTTAAGAGAAATAAAAATTAAGGTGTTGGTCTAGGGTTATGCATAAGGGGTCGGACCCAAAATTTCCTTGTAAAAAAATTATGAATCCATTGTAAATCCCTGGCGAATCTAGGTCAACCTCATATTGGAGGACATGGTGAATTATCTTAATTTTTGAAAACAATTGGAAGAAATTAGTGAACTGAGAAAAAAAATAGTCTAAGAACGAATCGGGTGAAAACATAGCCCGATTTCGCACATGGTAATAAAAAATATGGGAAACGGACTGGGTGTGAAACATGGAGTAGTGACTAACTGGGTGGAAAGCAAGAACTGGTGATACAGGCTGAGTGAAAATCTACTTTGAACACATAAATTTTTAATAACAACACATATTTGTTTTCTCATCCTTATGAAATCATTGATATAGATGGATCTCTCTTGTGTAAATTTAATCAATCTACTAATTTCTTGTAACATTGGAATAATACCACATAACATCAGAAGGGTTTCAAAGTTAGTCAAACGAAACAACAAATCTTTTACCGTATCAACTCCCCAACTACTTATGTACATAAACCCTATTAATGATTGATATTTTGTAAAAACTTTGTGCAAGTTGATACAATGAAATCCACCTTGTATCTACATATTTTTATATTTTTTTTCCTTCTATAACTCCTAGTGTAAACTATTGAAACTCTGAAAACCTTTTTGGACTACAAGAAAAATAATAATGTATTTCATGAATGAGGTCTTCCACTCTCGTAACATTTTCAAAAGTGCTCATGATTTTATATGCAATATTCACTCTATGATCCATGCAATGAATGGGTATCATATGTGGTGAAATTGTGGTTTGCAATCGAACACAAAGACCACTCCTATACCCTTGCATTATAGTAGCTTCATTATGTCCAATGCATATTAACTTTGAGACTATGTCTATGTCATCCATTCTCGTAATATCTTTTAAACTAGTCACAATAAGATTATAAATATTTTCTGTATTTGAATTTTCAACCATCTTCTGTAATCCCAGCAAACTAGGCCGCATCACATTGTTTTGAAAAGTATACACATACATACAAATCCAGGATGTGTTGTCCACAATCACCACCTCATCAATAGATAGTGAAATGAATATGGAAAGTTTTTCTTTCTCCCTCAAGTCCTCCTTCTCTACTAATGATAGACATTTTGCCATTTCCCAACCACTTCGATCAGACCAATGGCAACTCAGAATTTTTTGCAAACCAACCAACTGAAACAGTGCTTATAATCAATAAAATCGGACATGGGTCTACCCTTCTTGAGAATACTAAGTACAATAGCAAATTGTAAATCTTTTACCCCTAAGGTGATATTTTCATTTTTTGAAAATGGTCTTCAATTGTTGCACATTTTTCAACAAGATATTGGTGTTCCTTTAGGTGATTGTCATATTCAATTGCATATTTGACATGCATACATTCTGATCGATTTGGTTGGAACTAGAAGATCGATAATCGATATGGGTGGAAGTTCGAAAGACAACAACTGGTCCGGGTGGAAGAAGCGAACAGGCCAATGATCCGAGTGGAATAGGCAGTCCGACAAATGGACCGATTGGAACTAGATGTCCGAGTGGAACAAGTAGACCAACTACTGATTCAGGCGGATATAACGTCCGATCGTCGGGTCAGGTGGAGAACTATGTCATGTCGATTTGTGTACAAAACTCTAAAGTTTGAGTATAGTTTTGATATGAATCAATTAGTTTCTACACAATGTTGAAGTTTGGTGGAATCTACAACAGATCGAATGTTTCAGTTCATCTTTTCGATGTAGAGTTTTAATTTTTGAATGTTATAAATGAAAACTATCTCTGGCTTGTTACTTATATATAGTGGTATAGTTAGCGAATTTGGTAGATAATTTAAAATTTTTTAAAAAATTTGGTGAAAATGGTCCATGACTTAGGCGGGAGTGTCGAAAAATTTAAAAAAAAATACGTAATACTATTATCAACGCATGATGAATCGACACTTAATTTTTTTTTGACTCGAAAATTTCAGGCGAAATGGTCGACGTCTAGGGTCCCCCATAATCATAAATTTGCATTTTCAAAAATGCTAATATTTGCCCAATTCGAAAATATTCACCGTTAAGCAAAATATTGTGTCAATCCTAAGAGAAAAAGAGAAGTCGAGTATGCTAAAATATGAGCCAAGAACGAAGAAGTGCAATATTGTCTAGGTCATAGAATAATTGTGGGCTAAAAAAAATTCTCATGACCATAGGTTTATATCATTACCATAGATGGCACATCAACTATTATGAATAATTTAAGAATGAAGACATGGTAAGGAGGTTCGACATAAAAAATAGACAACCTTCTTGAGGTATACATTCATTTTTTAAGCTTACTCATCTTAAAAAGAGCCATTGGAATTTTCTTTTATATTATGTTGCAAACATCTTCACGTGTTTAATTGTTGGTTTCTTAAATCAGTCTAAAATACAAGATTATTGAAAGTTTTGCAATGCAATGATAATTAAAATATTATTGTTGTTACAGATTGATATTATTGTTATTACAAAAAGATATACGGTAATTAAAGGATATACTACAAAGGTTTGATTATTGTTGACATTGAAGTTGAATTCCACTATATTGGAGATTTCTCTAACATTATTTTAAGAAAGCTATAACTACACCTAATATTGAAGCTTTGCAACTCCCGAGAATTGAACACATAAAAATTATTATAACTCAACAAGAAACATGTTGAGATCCCATATTTTTTCAAATTGATGCATTATTGAGCTATGTGTTAGGGTAAATATTCAAGAAAGTGGTTGAAATTTTGGAATTGGGATTAAATCCACTAAGGCATCATAAAGTTAATTTATTTTGGCATTATGAGCTAATGGACTTCGAGCTAAAAGGAAGTAAATTCACTTGGAGCAATAGAAGGCTAGGGGAACATCTTATCCAATCAAAACTGGATAGGTTTTTTGTTTCTAAAGAAGGGCTTCATCATTTTGGTGACTTTGTTCTCTCTTCTCTTCCAAGAATAGGATCGGATCACAATCCTTTGGTACTGGATGTTTCAGTTGGGAATAGAATTTTTAAGTTTCCCTTTCATTTTTAGGTTATGTGGCTAAAAAATGATACCCTTGAGGCCCTGATAGCTGATTGGTGGAAGAAGGATTTTCCAGGTCCCCTAATATCTCAAGTTGCCAATAAGTTAAGATTTGTGAAGAGCAATTTAAAATAATGGAATAAAAATATTTTTGGTAACATTTTCCAAAAGAAGAAATCCTTGAAAATGCAACTTTCATCCATTGAAGTTGCTATGGAATATTTTCCCCCATCAGAGGCTGACAGAGATCTTGAAAGGAGTTTGTTGGTAGATTTCCATAATGTATTGGCCTACGAGGAATCCTACTAGAGATAGAAGTCCAGGGCTCTCTGGTTGAAATATGGAGATAGAAATACCAGGTTTTTTCATGCCACAACCTTGAGACATAGGAGTTTCAATAAGATTACTAAAATTGTTAAGGAGGATGGTACTAAAACTAGAAATATTTTGGAAATTCGTGAGGATGTTGTATAATTTTTTAAAAATCTCTTAGGAGTGGCGACACCTATAAATGAGCAGGCCTCCAATTATTTTTTGAATTTTATTCCTTCTCTAATTTTTGAACAAATGAACTCTAGTCTTATCGCTCTATTCAAAGAGTCTAAAATCAAAGAGGTAGTGTTTTCCATGGCTGGTGAGAAGGCCCCTAGACCTGATGGTTTTCTTATAGTTTTTTACCAAAAATTTTGGGGAATTGTGGGGAAGGATATATATAATGCTATGGGTGAAATTCAAAATACCCTTCATATTCCAAGTGACATCAATTCCACCTTTTTGGTTCTGATTCCTAAATTGGCAGGAGCTAATTCCTTCAATAATTTTAGGCCCATAAGTCTGTGTAATACTCTTTATAAAATATTGGCTAAAGTCATAGCCAATAGAATGAAGGTCATTCTTCCTTAGATTATTGATCCCTACCAAGGTGCTTTTGTTAAAGGGAGGTAAATCTTGGATGGTGTGATTACTATTCATGAAGTTCTTCACTCCATAGATAAAAGTGGTAGAGATGGATTTTTGTTGAAATTAGACATGAACAAGGCATATGATAGAGTATCCTAGGAATTTTTGTTTAAAGTTATGGGTAAATTTGGCTTTCACCCTACTTGGATAGACCTCATCAAAGGATGTCTGTGCTCAGTTATGAATTCTATCCTAATTAATGGTTCTCCAATAGGTTATTTTAGAAGCCTCCGAGGCCTAAGACAAGGGGACCCACTGTCTCCTTATCTGTTTCTTATTATGGTTGAAGCCTTGGGCAGATCTATTCAGATAACCTAGTCTAAGGGGTTAATTTTAGGGATAAAGCCTACCTCCTCCTGCAATCCCATAACCCACCAACAATTTGCAGATGATACTCTTCTTGCTTCAAGATCCTCTATTCCAGAAGCAAAAGAGATTAAGTTTATTCTATCTTCTTATGAGGCTGCCTCTGGATAGAAGATAAATTTCAACAAGAGCAAGGTGTTTTTTTAATACCCCCCTTCAAAGGTAGGTAAATATTGTAAAAATATTTGAATGTTCCATTGGGAAGCTCCCTTCCATTTATCTAGGTTTACCGCTTTTCAGTGGTAGGTTACAAGATTCTTCTTGGCTTCCTGTGGTTGAGAGGGTTAGGAGAAAGTTGGCAAGCTAGAAAGGTGCCCTCCTTAGCCAAGTTGGTAAGGCACAACTCATTAAATCCACCCTCCAAAGTATCTCGATCTTATTTTTGTCATTGTTTAAGATGCCACAGAAAATCTACCAAAATATTGATAGTATTCAAAAGGCCTTTCTTTGGATGGGCATGGAAGAAAAACATAGAATTCCCCTAGTGGATTGGAAGTAGGTTTGTTCCAGGAAGAGCAAGGGTGGATTAGGCCTCAGGAAACTAAAACAAATGAATTTGGCCCTTATTGCAAAATAGGGTTGGAAGTTTTTCAAAATGGATGAAGTTGGATGGGTAAAGATTTTAACAACTAAATATCTTGGCAGAGATGGTAATTTCCTTGATATTCAAGCCAATCCAAAGAGCTCTATTTTTTGGAAACACCTTCTTGATTCTAGGTTTATTATTCAAAAAGGCTTGAGATGGAAAATTGGTGATGGTAGGAAAGTTAACTTTTGGGATGATAGTTGGATTCGTAATGAGCCCTTGATTAGAGACCAACTTCTAAACTGCTTAGAGCCCTTTACTATGCAATCTTGTGGATCTAGAGTCACTGACTTTATTGAGGTAAGGGATGGAAAAAGGACTTGGAAGACTTTATCTCTTGTTAACCCCTCCCCTAGGAAAATTCGTGCTCTAAATTCTTTATCCAATATTCTCAAAATTCATCTCCTTAATCCTAACCCATCAGTTGATTCCCCTATTTGGAAAGTAGATAATAAGGGCCTTTTCATGGTTAAATCTGCTTACTTTCTTCAGTTTGATGAGGAAGAGGATTGGTTTCTAGCTAGTAAGATATGGTTCAAACACCTCATACCTAAAGTTAATTTCTTCTTTTGGCTAGCCACCTAAAACAAAATCCTTACTATTGAAAACCTTCACAAAAGAGGCTTGCCCATTTTGAATAGGTGTTATCTGTGTGAAGTTGCTTGGGAGAATGCTAATCATTTATTTCTCGAGTGTCCCTTCTCCTTAGAAGTTATCCACCTTCTTCTCATCAAATTCAATTTTACCTGGGTCATGCCTAATAACATTCTGGACCTGTGTTTGTAGTGGGTTGCCCCCTTCCATAATATTTTGCTTAGAAATTGTTGGTCTTTCTATTTGCCTCATTTTCTTTGGGGTATTTGGAATGAAAGAAACAACAGAGCCTTCAAGAATGTTAAAAAGGATCCCCTGCATGTGGAAGCTAAAATTTTCAATTCCTTGAAAGAAAATGTTTCCATAATCCCTATCAAAGATGATAAATGGTCCCATAGCGAAGGTAAGCTTGCCAACTAGCTGGGTATCCTAAATCTGGAAGGTATTTGTAGTCTACCCACCCCCAATCCTAGAGATCTTGTCAAATGGCAGCCTCCACCTCAGGGTTGGATAAAATTGAACTTTGATGGGGTGGCTAAGGGCAACCCAGGCACCATAGGGGCTGGAGGAATCATCAGGAATGACAAAGGGGTTATTCTTTTGGCCTTTGCTGACTTCTTAGGTGTTTAGTCTAGTTTTTTTGCTAAAGCTTGGGCACTTTATCAAGGGGTCATGCTCCTGGAAAATCTGAATGCAAAGAAGGTGGTGATCGAAGGTGACTCTCTTTTCATCATTAATATTGCTAAAGGAAATCATTCCCCCCACTGGTCCATTGTAGATTTAATAGAAGATATTTACCATCGCACTAAGAATTTGGAAGGTGTTGAATTCAAGCACACCTTTAGAGAAGGAAATAAGGAAGTTGACCTATTGGCCAACCAAGGGGTCAATCAGAATGCTCTTCAAATCTGGATGAAGGATTTTCCTACCTTTTTAACTTAGTGTGTTCTGGTTTCGAATTCTGGTCTCTTTTAGTCCTTGGTTGATAAGGTGCTCCCTCTTGCTTTTTGTTGAAGGCCTTTTCTTCCTTCTGCCTATTTGTGGCTATTTTGTTGTATCCCCATGTACCTTGGGGTTGTTCTCCTCTTGATCCGCTTACTGTTCTTGTTTCTATTATATCTCTCATTGTAAAAGGTTAAGGATCCTTTCAAAATCCTATGTTTTCCTACCTAATAAAAAATAAAAACTATTTTTGCATTATAAAGTTAAATGTTTACATGGTTATTTATTCTAAAAAGTCTCTGATAAAGTAATTGGTCTGATTTATTCTAAAAGTGTTCTATTAAATGTATGCATAGTGATTTTTTTTTTTTTTAGGTCCTAGGTGTAGACCAATTGGTTCATCCAAACCCCATAAGGGGACGGAGGTCCAAGGTTCAAATCTTAGGCCTCGTCGGATTGAACGCTTGTCCCTTTCTTGGTGCTTTTAGCGACGTAAAAGGTTTAAAATGATTGTGGCATGGTGGTTATAAGGGTGTACTGCACGAAGATCTATGTTGTGGCTTCTGGGGCGGACAACGCATAATACTATGGCGGCCATAAATGCTGGACAACCTGCCCGAATTTGTGGCGGCTACCAATTCCACCATGTAAAAAAAAAAAAATGTATGCATAGTGATTTATGAGCATATGAGATATTTATTAAAGTTGAAATATCTATCATTTCCAGGATAAATTGAAGATAATAAATTAGAATTGAAGTTATTTAATTATTCTTTATTTAAAAATATTAATGATAGGAAATGAAGAATGATTAATTTGGAGTTATAAGGAAATTTAATCATTTTGTTGGATAAAAAGAGTGTTGTGATAAGTTGTGGATTATTTCATTATTCTTTATTAGCATTTGATATTAAAGGAAATAAAGAATAATTAATTTAATGTATTGTTAACTGGATTTTTAAGATAACATATATTTGAATGAGAGATATAAGAAGAAGATTAAGAAATTTGAATTGAAAATTGATTGAAGAAAAAATAAAAATTTGTGAGTGGAGTGAATAAGAATATCAAATTTAAAATTGTGAGAAAATTTATTTGGTACAAAGTAATTTTTTTAAATGGCAAATACAAATATTTTCTTTTTTGAATCTCAATTATTAAAAGGACCTAAGTTTACTCCATGGAAGAAAAAAATGAGATCAATATTCATTGTTGAAAAACTTTAGGATGTGGTAAATGGAAAAGGAGATGTTCTAGAAGATAAAATTAGAATCCAAAAATTTAAATATGATGATGTTAAAGCTCTTATGTTAATCATGTTTAGAATATCTGATGAAATTCAACCACACATAAATTGGTGAGTTGAAAATATGTTTATGAAAATAGCTAATTATGCTTCCATTTAATTTTATCAATCTAGAGGTTTGTAAACTTGTTGAGTACTAGTACAAAGTATATTCCTATAGTAAACTAAATATGAGTCCTATGTGTCATTTTGGTTTGGGGGAGTGGTTGTTGGTGTAGTTGGAGTTCAACCAGACTAGCAAAATTGAATTGCAAAAAAGTAAATTCTATAGGAAATTGCAGGAAAACTAACTTAAACTATCTAACACATGACTAAAAGGAAATGTGCATAAAAGTAAATTGCAGGAAAGCAAACACACTTGCAAAATTAAATAAAGCAGGAAAATACAAAATTAAAACACTCTATGCAAAGATAAATAAAACAAGAGAAACACACTTGCAGAATTAAATAAAGCAGGAAAATACATAATTAAAACACTCTATGCAAAGATAAATAAAACAAGAGAAACACACTTGCAGAAAATAAATGATAGAAACGAAATAATGAAAGTGGAATGAAATAGAGGAGGAATACTGCCTAGAGTGGGCCCAAGCTTCTGCAAACATCTGCTCGATTAATTCACACGATAAATCTTCGAACACAACAAAATAATCAAACACTCGAAATTTTATTATGTAGTACCAATTTTACAAAGTACGGTCGAGATCCTTTCTTTAGGGATGACCTATGTTTTTATATAGAACGTGACCATACATTGTTTACAAATTTAGAAGCTTCTAATTTTATTATTCTAATGCAATTTTCTATGATGGACATGCATAAATTTATTAAACGCATAATAAAAGAGAAGTCATGCTAAAATTAACCCTTACGGGATACTCATAGCGTTTCCTATGTTTCCTTAACAAAATGCACCTAATTTTATACATGGTCTTCAATATTTACAGTCAACGCACACATTGTTCGGTCCATCTCTAGAAAATAAGTACCTTTCTGACCTGTCGTTAGGATAAAGGCACCATATTTATCCTTTTCTTGTTCATTGAAGATCATCATTTTTTTTAGTGTCAAATAGTGACCACTTTATTCTATCATCGAGATACAGGCATCGTCCATCCTATTTTTTGGAGACATGCATTTATCTTGTGTAATTGGAGATAGGTACCATCTAGCCTGTTATTGGGAGACAGGTGTTTATTCTATGTACTAGGAGATAGGTGCTTCCTTTTCACTAGAAGATAGGTGCCTTCCAACCTATGGTCAAGATATAGGCACCGTATCTTAGCATTTTTTAAAATGCCTTACTCGTTTGCCATTATCGTCGTTTAATCACCAACCATTTCTTAATCATGTTATGAAAGTATCAAATGTCAGGCCCACATGGAAACTTAACTAAAAGGTGTAAAAAAAATCATGAGGTACTGCATCTACACACAATTTTCACTCAAAACACACATTAAGCATAATACGTCATTTTCCTTTAAATGTATACAAAAATATCATAAAAAAATTATTTCTAATATAATAATACTGCACATTTATGTTAGCATACAAAAAATGAGCATTTTTAGTGCTCATCATCCCCCCATGTCTAATTTTTGCTACATCCTTGTGGTACCTAATGTTGATAATCCCCTATTTCAGCAATGACCTACCAGTATTCCTTTTTTTAACACTTTCTCTCCTTGGGTATGGCTCTATCTCGTTCCTTGATACACTTTCATTTGCCACTTTGTTTTAGCTGAGTGGGACCTACTTCTATCTCAAGTGATTTTTGGCACTGATTGCACTGTAAGTGCTGGTTGGACCCTATCCCTATATCCGACTTCATTTTACTCCACCCCTTCTTAACTGCAATTTCCTCCATATAGAACCTTGTGAATATGGTGGCATCCTTTTGGAATGTAGGCTCAGCTTGCTTCCAGTATTGATGGTTTGGGGGAAGTTGATCTACCACTAGGAATTTAGGCTTGTCCTAAGGCAGATAATGGGATGTATCATGTACCTAGGACTTTGTAAATTTTACCACCTTCAAGTTGAGCATCGTGTCATCTGTGTCATTCTCCTCTACATATTTAGGTGGTAGAGACTCGAGTGCTCGCGCTGGTGATGGCATAATTGGTTCTTTGTTAAATATACCCATATTTCATAGATATTATCGCATCCTTGAGGGATTGCCATCAATTGAACCATATAGGTTCTAGAATTGTTTTGGTTGGAAAGAGTTGATATAAATGCATGGCTCTCTAGCCATCCATTTGTGAGACTTTCGCTCCTTCTTAGCCTCCTTCAGGATCTTCTTGAGCTCCTAGAATTAACCCCTTTGGATGGTGAAGGCTTTCATGGATGCATGTCATTCTTCATCTGAGTTTGGGTCTAGCTACACCTTCAACTTTTGTTGGGGTGGTTTCTTCTTTTGTTGGGTTACTGTTCTAACCCTTGTCTTTCGCCTTCTTTGAGGTGCTCTCTCTACTTTTCATTTAGGTCATAATTTCTTGGTTGGTCTGGGTGCTGCTACATAAGTTGTGGATACTGAAGGACCAACCCCCTCTACCTTCTATAGAGGTGGTATTTCCTAGACTTTGAAATACTCTACTTATTGCATATCTCGATCCACTATTGTGTTCATAGTTGGTTCAACCATGATTTTCCTGTCAAACTAACCAACCATGGTTTGGTCAACCGATATCTAAGCAACTAACTATACATCCTCTATGGGATAGGCTAACTCCTATGGGTGGTTCACCTCATGTTCTTCCTCCTACCATACTTTTTATTAGACAACAGGGTCATATACATGTGTTTCATCAATAGGTTGAGTAGCATCCGACTGTACCTCAGACTCCCCAACTAACTAGGTAGCTCCTGCTTGGTCATCTAGTGGTTGACCATCTAATTGGACAAACATGGGTGTTCTAGATGACTCCTTAGCCTCATTATATTCAATTTTAATTATAGGGGGTTCCTATTACACAACAAGGCTCCATTGTTCCCAGGAAGAAGTCTTCACATGGGCCTCTAATTGGTCCCATATTTTGATATTTTGGTCGCTTGGTGCCCTCTTGGAATTATAGTGAAATGGTCCTATGGATGCAATTTTCTCCTCATATTCCATGAAAGAAAATGTTGTATCCATTGTCTAGTCTATTTGCATGGTAGCATCAACCTTATCTAGTTTGACGACCTATAGCTATTGGACCCTATTTTCCAACTGTTGCACCATTTCTCATAGCTACTGTTGGTCATCAAATATGCCCAGGAAAGGAATTGGGAAAATGTACATGCCCTAGACCTAGACCAACATCGAAAGGCCGAATGGAAGAGATGCCCCTCGTTCCAATCTCTTGAGAAATGTTGGCTCATATACTAAACTACTTTGGTGTTTAAGATAAGGGTGTAGGAAAGAAATAAATGGATTAAGGGTGCAAGAAATAAATAAAAGGGGTAAGGGAAGATATGTCGATAATTTAAAGTGGGAAAGAACCAGAAGCATGATTATTGGCCAATAGCTTGAAATAGCAGCAAGAAACACCAAGAATAAAATGAAAAGAACGTGAAAGGACTGTGTTTGGTGCAGATCAGAGAAAGAGATCGAGGACATTTGTGCTAGACCGAAGGACTGTGTTTAGTGCAAATTCGAGGACCAGCTTTGAGGTGATAGAGTTGAGGACAGAGGTCTCTAGCCAGAGCAGGGAAGACAGGTGTCTTCTGTGGATAGAGTTCCATTTCCTAAGGGCAACGGAGGCAAAGGTCTTCTAGAGGATCACTAATAGCTACTTTGTAGTATTGGGTCTGGTTGGTAAACCATAGATCTTTTAAAATGAGACCATGTTGAGGAAAGATAAAATATGATCCTCATGAAGATCAGTAATCCTTAAGCCCCAATTATACTCATGAGAAACTTTGTAGTAGGGTAGATAGTTTGAGAAACTTAAACTATCTAACTAGTCTATTACCAACCAACTATCAAACTTTACAACCAAGTCCCTACTTGTAATAATTGTTTAAAAAATTTCATCCTTTGTGATGAAGCAGAGCTAGGGGAAGGTATCTCCTTTGGGTTGGTACCCATAAACATTGTAATCGGGAAAGGTATTCCCATATTTTGAGTTGATAAAGTTTAGTGAAAAATTTTATCCGTGGAGTAGCCCGCATTGGGTGAACCACATAAATTGTTGTGTCTCTTTTGTGGATGGTTTTTGTTGTGCATTGTTTTGATTACTTTTATTGATATTGCTTTCTATACACTGCATAATATTGAATTGCAAGTTGAATTGAAGGAAAAAAATAAAAAGCGATCTTATACTGTTCACCCCCCCTCTCAGTATAAGCTTGTGTTCTTCAATTGGTATCAAAGTGGGTGCCTTCGGAAAGTTTAACAGCTAGAAGGAAAAGCTAGCAAAGAACACAATGAATTATTCAAGTAGCAATGCAGCACCTGTTCTTGATGGGTCAGATTTCGGTCTTTGGAGTGCAAGGATGAAGGTTCATCTAATGGCACTTGGTAATGAGGTATGGGAAGTAATTGAAGATGGGTACACTATTCCTATAAATGGTCCTTATACTAAAGAAGACAGGCTCCTACATCACAGCAATGCAAAAGCCATGAATGCAATCCTGAAAGGCTTACAGAAAGCAGATCTCACAAAAGTTATTCATTGCAAGACAGCTAGTGAAATGTGGAAACAGTTGAAGGTGGTTCATACAAGTGATGCAAATGTTTGAAAGGCCAAGTTGAGACACTTTAAAGGTATGTTTGAACAACTCCAAATGAATGATGATGAAAATATTAGTGATTACATGCTTCGTATGGATGAGGTTGTTAACTCCATGAAAGACTTAGGTCTTGAGCTTGCTGAAAATGATATTTGTGATAAGATTTTAAGATCTCTTCCTAATAGATTTAGTGAAAATATTTCTACTATTGAGGAAGCTAAAGATTTAGATAAGTTGAAAAATTATGAGCTCCATAGTATACTTGCAGCATTTGAGTTGAGAACTCAAGTGAAGGTTGATGTCAAGAAAGAGGCAGCTTTCAAGGCTACCAAGAAATCCAAGGGTAAACTGCTTCAAGAGAGTGATGAGTCTTCTAGTGATGAAGAAGTATATTACAGCAAGAAATGCAAGTTCTCTAGGAAGCACAAAAGCATGAAAAATATAAGATGTTTCAACTGTGGGAAATTTGGTCATTATGCTACTGACTGTACTATTTCCAAGAATGAAAGTGATGAAGATATACAAGATCCTAAGAGCAAGGATTCTGAAAAGCACAAGCATCACAGGAAGAACAAAGATGAGCACAGCAATCACGGAAAGAGGTATTCTCACAAGCACAAGAAGAGTTTCTACCTAGACAAAGCAAGTAAGTGTTCTTGTAGTGATAGTGAAAGTTCTTCAAGCGATGTTGAAAATGAGATGTTGTTCATTTCAGAAAAAGAGGAAGATCCGAAACATAGATTCATTATCATGAAATGTCTTAGATGTAGAAATTTTGGTCACCTTGAGGATGATTGCACAAATAATGAATTGGTTACTAGTATGTATGAGGATGCTTCAAAAAACTATAAGGAATATGCATGTATGGTTTTTGAAAAGGGTAGCACCTCTAGTAATAAGAAATCTATAAAAGGCTCTGATGATTCAGAAAGCAAACAAATAAAGGATCTTGAAAGTGAACTTACTAATGCTCTTAGTGCTTTAAAAAAGGAAAGAAAGAAGAATGCCAAACTCAAAGATAAGTTAGATGAATGTTGTATGGAGAGAGATGATATTACAGAAAGTCTTGACTTCTCTATGGCTAAGACACAAGAACTCAAGGATGAGTTAGAGTCTAAGATTCTTTAGTATAATGAGTTGGAACAGAAAATGGCTTCTTTGGAAGTGGAAACTAAAGAGTACAAGGATAAGCTATACAGGTTTCAAGATAGCTCCAAAAGGGTTAAGTCTCTCATCAAAGGTCAAAGAAAACCAATAGATAAAATAGGTCTCAGTTTTGTTGAGCCACAGAAGAAACTGGTTGGGGAATCTAGCAAGATATTTCAAAAGGAAGAGAGTTCTGATGAAGAAAGTACTTCAGATCATGAGTCCGTGAGTGATAGATGCGTAGAAACAGAAAACGAAATTTAGATTGAGAAGAATTTTTTGGGACCCAAGAGGTCGAATAAAAGAAAATTTCACGACAGATGTTTTGCGTGTCACAGGTTTGGTCATATGGCTATACATTGCATGACTCAAGTAAGGAAAGTAAATGACAGTTTTAGAGGTGGCAATTTCTTTCAAGGGTATTGCTACTCTTGTAATCAGTTTGGGCATAAGGCAATTTTTTGCAAGGCTAATAACAAGAACAGGTTTGGTCAGAACTGGTGGATTCAAAAAATAGGTATGCCTAAAAGAAATAATGTTGTTACTTGTTATAAGTGCAACAATGACGGTCACACAGCTAGACAATGCAGAGCTGATCTTCCAAAGTACGAGAACGAGGAACGAGAACGGTGGTATAAACAGGTCTAAGGATCAAAGCGTGGACAAGAACAGGGATGAGAACAAGAACAAGAATAGTGACAAGAACAAAAATATGGACAAAGAGTTCAAGAGAAGGCCCGACAAGGAAGTTATAGACGCTGATGATGATCAGTGCCTAATGGGAGTTTCACTTCCACCCCTGTTTTAATCACCTCATCAGGAGGTGGGGGAGGGACTAAGCTAAGAGGCTCATTCTTAATCTTGAGTCCCAAAGGTGACCCTTTGCCATTGATGACCAAGGGGGAGAGATATGAGTAAGGGGGAGAGCATCAAGTGAAGAGAAGAGCTTCAAGTCAGGGGGAGAAAAACTTCAAAGGCAGATTCTTAGTTGTTAGTACAGCTGGTTTCAATTTTGGCTCTTGAGATGTGTTTTCAGTAAAGGTTTGTCATCAATGACAAAGGGGGAGATTGTTGGCAATTTTGGGTACCTTGGGTACATTGCCTTTGCTCAAGTGTAGAAGTTTTCATTGATGTCAAGAAGCTCTTGAAGGAATTTGATTTAATGTCAAATTATTCAGAGCATGGACAGTGGGTTTCCAAGAAGATCATAGTAGCCCATTTGCAAAAGATCAAAGAAAAAAGACAAGTTAGCAAAAGTATGCAGCAGGCTGGAAAAACTGTTGCAATTTTGCGACATGTTAGAGGAGAGAGAAAGTGCTGGAAAAAATGTCATGATTTTGCGACATTTTAAAGGAGAGAGAAAGTGCTGGCAAAACTATCGTGATTTCATGACATGTTGGAAGAGAGAGAAGAAACAGGCAAAACTGTCATGATTTCACGACATGTTGGAAGAGAGAGAAGAAGCAGGCAAAAGTGTCATGATTTCATGACATGCTGCAGAGTTCGAAGTGAGAACAGTCACGATTTTGTGACATGCTACAAAAGACGAAGTGAGGACTGTCACGATTTCGTGACATGCTGAAAAATTTGAAGTGAGAACTGTCACGATTTTGTGACATGCAGCAAATGGAAGAGTCTGAAATGAGAAGCGTCGTGATTTCACAACAGGTTGCAAAGAAAGCTTTTAGAAGCTGAAAGCGTCACGATTTTGTGATAGACAAAAAATATAGCGTATGGATGCAGAAAGTGTCATGATTTCGCAACAGGGAGAAAAGTTAGCAGACGGCAGCAAAAGTGTCACGATTTTGCGACAGAAACTGAAAGCATGTCTTCCATAGGTGAAGTGTCATTATTTTGCAACAAAAGCAAAGAGGAAGGCTATGAAGACAAAAGCATCACGATTTTACGACATGTTCTAGTTTTGCGGGTGTAAGGCAGAAAGAAGCTCAAGGTAGCGAAAGTGTCGCGATTTCGTGACAAAAGCAGAGAGGAAGGCCATGAAGATAGAATGGTCACGATTTCATGATATGATTGAATATGACGTCAACAGAGGCGAAAGTGTCATGATTTCATGACAAAAGCAGAGAAGAATGCCATGAAGTCAGAAGGGTCACGATTTTGCAATAGAAGAGAAGATGACATTAGCAAAAGTAGGAAGTGTCGCGATATCACGACAAAAGCCATAAGATAGTGTTCGGTTGCAAAGGTGTCATGATATCATGACATGTTGAAGTTTCACAGGAAAAGCTATAAAACCAAAGGTGGTTGAAGCCGTCAGAGTTAACTTTGAGCTGACAGAGATTAGGGCTGTGCAGCCGACGAAGTTAAGGGTTACAGCCGACTAAGTTTGAGTTTTTGATCATGAAATTTTTGGTATAAAAGGAGGGATGTTTGAAGATTTGAAGTATCGAATGTGCACAAGTTAAGTCCACGATGTGCAGAGAGCGATTTGTGTCGAATCGAGTGAAGTGTTCGAGATGCAGCCATAACAACGTAGATAGCGCAAAAGTGGCGAGTTGATGCGTAAAGTGAGAAGTTCGATTGCTGAGAGTTGAGTGCTACTGTGTTTGCATAGACAATGCAAAATTTGGTTTTGACCAAGTGCGGCTATGACTGCATAGAGAGAACTTACAAGCAGATTACATACAAGTCTTTCTGAAGACTTGTCGACAACATTGAGCAAACTGTTGTTGAAACCTATGGAGCAGTTTGGGTAGGTTCTTCTGAGAACTTGCAAAGCAGATTTGAAACAAGTATTGGTGAAGACTTGGGTGAAGATCAAAACAAGCTTTAAGTGAAAGCTTGTGAACCACTATTATGAATCAGAATTGAGGACCTATTGAGGATAGAGATTGGTGCAGATTTGAGGATAGATTTGTACCCAGATCAAAGAAAGAGGAAGAGGACATTTGTGCCAGACCGAAGGACTATGTTTGGTGCAGATTAGAGAAAGATATCAAGGAAATTTTTGCTAGACCGAAGGATTGTGTTTAGTGCAAAATCGAGGACCAGCTTTGAGGTGATAGAGTTAAGGACAGAGGTCTCCAGCCAAAGCAGGGAAGACAGGTGTCTTCTGTGGATAGAGTTCCATTTGCTAAGGGTAGTGGAGGCAGAGGTCTTCTAGAGGATCACCAGTTAGAGTAGAGCTATGGGAAGGTATCTCCTTTGGGTTGGTGCCCATAAACATTGTAATTGGGAAAGGTATTCCCAGATTTTGAGTTGATAAAATTTAGTGAAAAATTTTATCCGTGGAGTAGCCCGCATTGGTTGAACCACGTAAATTGTTGTGTCTCTTTTGTGGATGGTTTTTGTTATGCATTTTTTTGATTACTGCTATTAATACTGCTTTCTATACACTGCATAATATTGAATTGCAAGTTGAATTGAAGCAAAAAAATAAAAAGTGGTCTTATACTGTTCACTCCCCCTCTCAATATAAGCTTGTGTTCTTCATGCAACTCTACTTTGCAATGGACTTGAGCCAAAGCAGATCCTCCTTCTTGGTTTGCACTTCGCATGGTGGAGCTTCGCAAGGCAGCTTCGGGGGTGTCGAGTGCCAAAGCAGGTATTCCTCCTCAAGGTGGGGCTCTTCATTTCTCGCTGCTTCACTGGAGAGACATGTCAAAATTGCTTCGTCGAGGTTCTCTGCCCGAAGTGGATGCTTCGCTGGTGAGTCTTCAAAATACTTCACCGTGATCCTCCCTCAAAACTATGGTTCGGGGGCATTTCGATCGAAGCGCATTCTTGCCTTCGAAAAATGTCTCGTTCTTTATGACCGCTACCGCTTCGGGTGAAAGTGCTTCGCACGAAAGCTAGCCGAAGCAGATGCTTCGTGACAACTTTTGGCGAAGTAGAAATGATTCGCTGGTGGGGAGGCCCGAAGTGGGTGCTTCGGCGGTTTTTCGGCGAAGTACTTTTAAATGTTTGCGCTCTTTCTGCTTCGCAAGATTTTTGCCCAAAGTGACTGTTTGAAATGCTTCGGGCCCGAAGTAGTTTTCTCGCCTTAGCAAACTCGGACCGTGATCTAGACTTTCCTTCTTCGGCGAAGCTGTTCTTTTGGACTGCTCGAATGTCGCTTCGCAAAACTTTCACCCGAAGTAGCTGCTTGAAATGCTTCGGGTGCGAAGCTCTTTTCATCCTCTACTTCTTCCTTTTGGCGAAGCTATCTTCTTTTTCTTGCGAAGCCTTTTTCCTTAGCTTGCTTAGTAGCGAAGCTCTTTCATCTTCATTCTATGTACAAGGGGGATGGCGATGAAAGCCAAAATTGTTGCAATGCTTGAAAATGTTGTTTCTAAAAAACAAGGGAACAAATTCATGAAATTAAAAGAAATACTTTACAAAAATTTTGATTTTACTACCCCTCTAGGCAATGTGACAAAATTGTCAACATTCTTGGTGGCTCGTGGGGCAACGAGCTCATCTCGGTGGAAGAACCCTCAGCTTTGATCCGTTGGGCCAGAGTTACCTCTAGACCCTTCTCCTTTTCTCCTTCTGGGGGTGCTTCCATGGCTTCTTCTTCTTCTTCTTCTTCTTCTTCCTCTTCTAGCGAGGCTTCCTGTTGTGGCGATGGGAGAAGGCGATCGTGGATGCGTTCCATGGTTCTGCGGACGTGAGCCCAGGCACCCTTCTGAAATGGCTCTTGGTCTTCAAGTGCCTTGACCAAGACATGGAACCGATCGATCTGCCCGATGTCAGCATGTTTGGCTCTTGTGCTTAGATCATTCAGGCAGGCCATGATCTTGCAATGTCTTAGAATGAAATCTGTGACCTGCCCTTCTGTAATTGGCTCTTCCCAGCCATCTATCTCTGAGACATCACCTTCAAAATGTAGCCAAGCCGGCTTGAGCTCTTCCTTAGTCAAAAGGTTCCCATCCTCATCCGTGAAACTTGGGAAACCTAAGGAAGAGAGATCTTGGAAGTAGCCCAGTGATGTGCGCTGCTCGTGCTCAAATACATCCAGGAGGTCCTTCGCCTTCTGTGCTTTCCTCACCTTGGAGAAGAAGGCACGAACCGTGGCTTGAGCTGTAGACCAATCCCTAGCCGTCCGACTCATCGCAGCAACCTGCAGGTCCTGATATTTGATACTTTGGACCTCAAAAGCCAGCTTGAGTCACTTTTTGATTTTTTGGATGACCTCATCTACTTTTGGCCCTTCTTGAGCAGTAGCATACTGGGCTTCGATGATGTATGTTAAAATTGATAGGGCACTGGAGGCCCGAGATTTGAAATTTTTGAGCAAGTGTGAGCGAATTTCTTTTATTCGGCCTCTGTCAAATAGCTCCAAGCTTTCCTTTTCGTACAACTATTGCTGCATCTGCAAGATCTTGCTTTCAAATTCTTTGGCCCTTAGATCAGCTTCGGCCTGTATTTGGCTCTGGGTTTTAGTTGCACTCTGCAGTTGTCTTACTTGTTGTTTCAGGGCGACTACTTCCTTCTTCATCTGCTCACACTGCTTCTTCGAGTCCTCTAGCTTGGAGCGGATCCTGGCTAGCTCCTCTTCCAACTTGATGTTGGCGCTCTCTACTTCAAATCTGTTGATTGGCGATGTTCGCATGCGCTCGAAAAGTTTCAATCCTGACATGCATGGATGCAGATTCATTATCTACATTTAGGTGCTCCAGGTCCTTGGTCTTCTCTTGATAATCATAATCTACTGGAGTCATCTCATCCAGAGGTTTTTGGACCTTAGGGACCTTCTTCACCTTATGTAACTTTTCGCCCTTCAGGTCAAAAATGGCGCATTTTTCTACTTCGGCCAGAGAGCGCCCTCTCTTTTTCCTGGCCTCCTTCAACATCTTCTCGGTATTTTGTCGGGCCTGGAGTAGCTTCTCGGCTAGAGGGCATTCCTTAATCAAGGACATCTCTGATTCAAATGAGGCTGGATCTCCAGCCAAAGGGGTGAACAAATATAAGGAATGAATGGGGGATGCCTCACCAGTAGGCTCGATGACGGGTGTGACAGGAGCTTCGATGAGAGGAACGATGTCGTGTGTAACAGGGGAACAAGGAACGGGGTTCGGCATTGGGGTACTATCTTTGCCCTGACTGAGGACCAAGGGAATGGTGGCATGGGCAGGCGAAGTAGTATCAACAGACTTGTCCCGACCAGATGACTCGAATGGAGTGGGGCTAACGGGATCATGGGGCAAACTCGAGGTGGCGAGGGGCAACACGCGAGAGGGTGATTGACCTTGCGAGGGAGAGAGAGACTACTGGGGACTCATGGCCGAGACCATGGGGGACATGCTTTGAGAAACTAGGGCAAAGGGTGGAGAGTGCGTACCTTTGTGCCCACCTGGCAGAGCAGTAGTAGTGACTTCTTGTGTGACCGGCTCTTGCTCCTTCTGAACTTCGGTACTTGCGACCTCTACGACTTCTTCTTCGGGGACCCCTTCTTGTTGGAGGAGTTCCTCCACATCGATGACATCCACGTCCGGGGTTGCTTCAGCTCTTGGTGATGCCATCCCTTCGATATTTGCTTCGGCTGGGCCGATCGCAGGTTGTCCAGCAGAGACACTTGGGAGCTTCGTGCGGGGTCGCTTCGGGTGGGTCGGAGGCACTTGAGCTTGCTCCTACCTCTTTCTCTTCTTTTTCTTTGATGATTGCGTCGACCTCGTAGCACTTGTTTCGAGTGCAGCTTTTGTCTCTTCCTCTTCTTCTTCTTTCGAAGCATCATCATCTCTCCTTGGGCTTTCGCCCAAACCTGGGACACTTGGGGGAATGAAGTCGATGAAGGAGGTGGGCTTCCAAGTCCCAGCATTGGCTTCGTAAACAACCACGAAGTCCTTATCCATCTCCAAGAGTCCATATGATTTCATCTTTTGTCGATGAACTCTCATTTTCCACCATTCCTTTAATTTTTCTATGCCCCAATCCTTCAATTCCTCCCTTAGATCGTCCTTCATATTCCTCCAAAAAGTGGAGTCTGGGGTTGGGAAAGGATGCTGAACAGGATCAAACTCAACTTCCATGGGGTAGAACTCATGCCAAGGAGGCAAGGTCTTCATCCTCTCTAAATGCCACTCCAGATCCTTCCCATTGGGATTATTTCTTTGCTCCACAATTTTTGGGTGGGGGCAGACATGAAAATTCTTGAATCTGAGGTGGTCCCTCATCACTCCCAAGGGATCATAGAGCCATCTCTGAGGAATCTAGAGCAGACCAAAGCTGGCAAGCTTCTCCTCCAGGAAAACATGTTGCTTTAGGGCAAACACCTCTATTACCCCCATTTTGAAGGGGAAGTCGCAGGTGTGCGCCCATTTTCGACCGTGGCCGTAGATGACATTTGTTGCGTCGCTCTACCGAGCGACCTCTAATGCGAACTAGTACTCGGAGGGGTAGACAGGCAGTAGGAAGGGCTTCCCTATGAAGCCGAATAGGTGAATCACAAGTCCTTGTGTCAATTGAAACATGTCTCCCTTCTTCTCCATTACCACTCTGTCTCTCAAACTGAGGGGCACCCGAGGGCAAGAACCCTTCAACAAATGCATAGCAGGTCCCAAGAATTGTTGATTAAAAGAATAATAAGACTCTGTCCTCAATAGGAGGGGAGTCCACTGGTACACAGGCAGAGGATTTCCATCCTTGCCACTCGAAGAAATGGCAATGTGGGGAAAATTCTTATGTACATGGTAGAAAAACAACCAAACAAGGAAAGAGCAAGGTGCGAAGTACTGGCCCGTCCCAGAATTCTTCATGCTGGTAAGCCGTGTGTGCAGGGTTCGGGCCACCCATTCTGCCCAATCGAAGAATACTGGGTTGGTGTTCGGCCTTGAAGCATCAGGGGCATAGAATTCCCCTCTCAAAATACATTCGGCCAAAGACACCTACCAGGGGTGCACCGAAGCATCGGTTGACAGGCCCGCTACCCATGCAATGATGGAGAAGATGTCCATGCTCTTGAAATCTATCAAGGGGAGGGGCATCTGGGGCAGCTTGCCTGAAGGGAGCCCATTCTTGAGGTTCTCTCTTAGAAATTTCAAAATATAGGTGGAGGTAGTGAACCTCTCCATTTGTTCGCTCAGGATGACATTGCGAACGGAATAGCCCTTGGGTGGCCCTTGCTATGGCGCGAAGGCTGCTTGCACATCTTCTTTCAGAATTGAAAATAATTTATGGCCCGTAGCATCCAACACTTGCCTGGAGGAGGGCTGGTAATTCTGCGTGATGGCACAGATTAATTCGGGACAATGGTGAGCGGGCGGGGTCAGATACCAGTAAATCTGAGAATAGTATGTGGTAGCCCTCTTATTCTCCGGGGTGAGTCTGCTTGTCATAAACTCGATAGTGCGTCGGAGCTCGGCCACACTCTTTGAGAGCTCTGTGTCCCTAATTTTCTCCCACCCATCAATTGGTGGTTCTTCAAGTTGTTCCTCTTCAGAATCCTCTCCTTCTTCCACCGGCTGCTTTTTTGGGCGAGGGTTGAGATTGATCTTCTTAGGTCTATGTTTTTTCTCTTCCTTGCCCTTCTTCGGGGCTGCTACCTCAGGCTCCTTCCCCTTCTCCTTAGAGTTTTTCTTTCCCATTGTGAATATGGGTGGCGAGAGAGTCCTTGATGTAGAGAGCTTCGAAGCGAAGGACTTCGATGCAAAGGGTGGAAGAATTGCAGAGTGACAAAGGCTCTTAATCTTGCATTAACAGTTGGTGAACACCCTTCTTACCGCTGAGCCTTGCATTTTATAGCCTTAAAAGGCAACTACCTTAATTTATGGCACCTACCATAATTAAATTTACACTTCGAACGGAGGAGGTTGTCGTGCCTTTTGATTGGCTCTATGATGGCGTGGTACGCGGGCCCATGTGGTTCGATGATTTCCCTTGCATCGAGAACTTAACCTTCTGCCACCTCATACCCGAGTGAAACTTTTCTCACAACAAAATTCTCTCGAGATGTGCTCCACCACCTTGACATTAAAATCATTTGCCCCGAACATTCCCCTAGGTTGTCATTGATGCGTCCCCCAAGACACATTTTAAATGCTCCTTGTTTCGCATGTCGTTGGGTTGGCGAAGTGAAACCGGTGCTAAAACTACTTCGCGGTGAACCTCCGATGTGGGTAGATTTTCTATGCTTCGGGCCCGAAGTAGTTCTCCCTCACTGCATCACTACTTTGCTTCATGGAAGGCTAGCCCCTCGAAGCTCGTTTTCTTTGAAAAATGCTTCGCTAGACTTCCTTCGAAAACTGCTTCGCTCAAACTTCTTTTGTGAAGCATTTCTTATGCCTTCATCGTGCTCTTGCTTGGTTCTTCGACGACTCCCTCCAAGCCAAAGTGCTTCGCCGCGAAGCATCTTGCATTAGTTGCTTCGCATCAAAACTTCCCGAAGGAGCTTCTAGCTATGCTTAGCGAAGCTGGAGTTTGTCACTGTGACACTTAGCCTTTCGGAGATCTTGAAGTAGGGTATATATACAGGAATGAAAAACTATATACAAAAGTAAAATTTGAACATTTTTTTTTTTACATCTTCAGTGATGAAAAGTCTTCAAATGAAGACCATTGACAGAAATTGGCAATACCTAGCCATCTGCATCCTTGAGGATGAAAGAATTGGCTGAATTTACCTTCATGATTTCGAATGGTCCATCCCAGAAAGCATCCAATTTGTCATGATTCCTAGGCTTGGCCTTCCAAGAATCCCACTTCCATACTAGATCTCCCACTTTGAAAGTGCGGTCGGAGGACTTCTTCTTAAACCAATCTCGGGTGATCTGAGCATGCTTAGCGAAGCTCTGGTAAGCCTTCTCACGATCTTCCTCTAGCTGTAGAAGCTGAGCCAACCTATTTTCCATAGGATTAACTTCCTCTTCATCGTCCAATAGCTGCAATGCAGGGATCTCTACATGAGTTGGTAGGATGGCCTCCTTGCCATACACCAGGGTGTAAGGTGATGTCTTGATTGACTTCTTGATAGAAATTCGATCGGCCCACAAGGCCCGATCTAGAAGAAGGTGCCAAGTTCTTTTGTTCATCTCTATGAGCTTTCTTAGCACCCTTAACAGAGTCTTGTTGGTAGATTCTGCCAAGTCATTACCCTGTGGATAGTAATTAGAGGAGACTTTATGATATATCCCATATTTGTAGAGGAACTCATTGATTTTGGTGCCTAAAAACCTAGGACCATTGTCTATTACGATTGCTTCTAGGATGCCAAACCGGGTGATCAATCCTTCAAGGAAGGCGATGACGGTCTCCTGATCAGCATGCTTCGTGGGAACTGCTTCGGCCCATCTGGTGAAGTAGTCGATCGCGGTCAAGATGAACTTATGCCCGACGGAGGAGTTAGGTGATATAACCCCTATGAAATCCAACCCCCATTGTTGAAAGGGTGTTTCTACTTGTATCGGTCGGAGAGGCATAGGAGCACTTCTGCTTCGGTCGATGAACTTTTGACATTGCTCACATCGGCGATAGACCGCAAAGGCATCGACGAAGAGTGTAGGCCAATAATAACTAGCTTTGATTATCTTCAATGTCGTTGCTCTTCCTGCGAAGTGACCTCCAGACAACCCTGAATGAAATTCTCCCAGGACTCTCTTCTTATCGTCTTCCTTTATGCACCTGAGGAGAACGCCATCAATGTTTCTAAAAAATAGGCCTTCGGGGTGCAACGTGTATCGGAGGGACCGCATCCTAAAATGCCTCCGTTGCGAAGCATTTAGATGCGAAGGACATCTATCGGTGTTGAAGTATTCAACTATCTCACCGACCCAGTCCTTCTCATCCTCTTCTTGGTTTGTGAAGCATCCTTCTACTGGTGAGTCGTCCCACTGACAAGCTGTCACTTCGGCCGCTACGCTCTTCGCCAGTTCTTGACACAATGCGTGACCATGAACCAATTTCGTGGGCCTAATCTCGATGTCGAACTCTTGTATCTTGCTGACCCAACCGGCTCTTTTGCTACCCAATTCTCCTTGGATAATGAAGTTGCGCACATCGGGGTGAATGACAAAGACTGTAACCCGACTTTGGGAAATGAATTGCTTGAATTTCCTAAGAGACTTCATTATTGCATGCACCTGCCTTTCTATGAAATTGTATTTTTCTTCATGGGGGTTTATCACTTGACTTAGAAACGCGATGGGGCGCTCTTCGCCATCTTCCCCTTTTGTGTTAGGACTGCAACATAGCTCTCAGGTTCTCCTATGGCATATAGGATGAAATCTCGATTGTAGTCAGGGTTGGTCAGGACCGGTGCCTGAGCGATTCGGGCCTTGATCTCTTCAAATGCTTCTTTTCTTTCCTCCGTCCAGATGAATTTGGTGCCCTTCTTCAAAAGTTTGGACATCGGCTTGATGACCTGGGCGAAATCTGGAACAAACTTCCTCACGAAGTTGATCTGGCCAAAAAAGGATTGAAGTCCTTTCTTGTTCACTAGGAGTGGGAGCTTCAATAGAGCCTCGGCTCTATCAGGATCTACAGTGAGACCCTTCTCTGATATCACATGCCCCAATAACTTCCCTTCGCTGACCATGAATATGGACTTCTTTGGATTGATTGAAATGCCAAACTCTCGACATTTTTTGAATACCTATTGTAGATGAAAAGGATGATCCTCCCTTCTTCGGGAGAAGACGGTCATGTCATCCAAATAGATAACAATAACCTTATTCAAGAGCTCACCAAAAGCTAGATCCATGGCCCTCTAAAAAGTGGCCCCCGCATTCGAAAGGCCGAATGGCATTCGTTGGTAAGCAAATGTTCCCCACTTGGTCGTGAATGCGGTTTTATGTTGGTCCTCATCCCTAACCCAGATCTGATTGTACCCTGAGAAGCCATCGAGTAGGGAGAAGCGCTGAGCCCCAGCCACTGAGTGCAAGATCTGATCTATCTGTGGGAGAGGGTAGTGATCTTTGAGAGAAGCCTGGTTCAGGTTGCGAAAGTCCACGCATAGTCGTATATCTCCATTCTTCTTTCTAACAGGGACTAGATTCGCCACCCAAGAGGAATGCTTAATGGGATAAATTATCTTTGCCTCGAGCATCTTCAGGAGCTCGGCTTTCATCAGGACCTCGATCTTCGGATTTACAGGCCTTTGCTTTTGTCGAAAGGGTTTGATCCCCTCCTGCAATTCAATTGTATGCTGGATCAGTTGTCGATCGTATCCCTTTAGGTCTTGATAAGACCATGCCACGATGTTGGGATACCTTCTGCATAGAGATCGGATCTGTTCTAGCTCCTTCGAAGTGCAATCTGTTCCAACTTTTATTGCTTTTCCAGGTTCAAGTTCCAAATCCTGATACTACTTTGCATTGACCTTGATCCTATGAGAAACTGCTCGATCATTCTGATCAAAGAGGCTCTCAAGAGTAATTAATCCCTTAGGTACATGATTATTCTTCAATTGAACTAGCCCTTCATATTCCTCATCATCAGGGCTTCTTCTCTCAACTGTGGCTGCTTCTTGAATCATAAAATTCACAATCTGCTCATCACTGTCAAAAACTTGCCAATGCAGATCCCTGTCTGGGACAGAGGGCCTATAAATCATCCTCACAGCTTTAGGCTTATGCACCATGTCTTCTGTTGGAGAGTACTTGGCTGCGATGGATGCTAGAACATCGGCATGTCGATTCTTTTCTCATGGAATAGACTGCAGATTGAGAGATTCGAACTGGTCAAACAAGTCCCATACCCTATTACGGTATGACTTGAGATAGTGCTTCTTTGAAGTGCACTTGTTGGTGACTTGATTGCATACCAATTCTGAGTCTCCAAAGATTTGGAGATGCTTTATGCCTAACTTTTTTGCTTTCTTGAGTCCTAGGCATAATGCTTCATATTCTGCTGCATTGTTGGTGCAACTCCACACCAATCGGTAACAATATTCCTTCTGCTCTCCAGAAGGTGATACTAAAAGAATCCCCGCCCTGACGCCATTTTTGCATCGGGCGCCATCGAAGAATAATTTCCATAATTCGCCTTGGGCAGAGACCTTATCTTCTGACTTGATGTGTTTCTCAGGCTTGGCGATGGCATAACATCCCATCTCGGTTTCTATCATGGCATTAAAATCTGCCAATGAAAACTCATCTTCACAACTTAACTGTGCGAGGGATTCCTCGACCAAGTCCACTTGCTCTATCCCTTCCACTATCGCCTGCACAGGATCGTTGCTCTCTTCTTCGGACATCTTCTATACTAGGAAGGTAGAAGGCTTCTCATTGTAGATTTTTACCTTCTTCCCTTTGAATGGAATCTCCAAGTGTGAGTAATCCATAGATAGATATCCTCCCAGCTTCGCCGTAAACTCTCTTGATAAGCACATACTGAAATAGGGCTCCAAGGTCGACGACCACCACCTCTTGTATAACTGTGATCTGAGGCATCTTGTGTAGTCGAATAGGAATATCCTTAATCACACCTACAGTCTTCACGGGAGTACCATCCAACTGGAGCACGCCATGACTGCTTCACGTATATTCCATCCCTATCTCTTCGCACACTGCTTTGGGCATGACTATCGTCGCGGCCCCGGAGTCAATCATACAGTTGTGTACAACATACCCTTCCATCTGTAGAGACAGGTAGAATGGAGGTGGCTAGTTCTTTCCCATAATGGATGTGGACAGGGTCTGCACTAGGGCAAGTGGTGCTGCTTTTCTTGCTTTGGTTGTCTTCAATGATTCTTGCAGCAAGTCCACTTGACCGGGTAGTTGTAGTGCATCATACAGACTGATCTTGGCCAAAATCTTCTTTAGCTCATCTACAATATTGTAAGCTAGGGAGTTGTGCACCTCAGGTTCTCTTTTCGCCTCGTACCTAGTGCGATACTGCTCCGTAGCTTCGACCCTTTGTCGCTTGGTCAGTGAAGGAAGCTTGAGCTTCTCTCTAGCTTGTTCTTTAGTTTCCACCTGAGGTGGATTTGCAGGGGCCTGTTGGGCCTTCTCCTTGGCTGGTGTAGGCTGAGGAGCTTCGCTCGGGGCTTGAGAAGGTTGTTGTCCCTTCTCATGGTGAGCATGCACCTTTAAAGGAGCCATTTGAGTAGCATCTACCTCTATCGACCTTTTTCCTCCTCTGGTAAGGACTGCAACTTGCTCTTCTTCACCAATTACCAGGTTTTGATCCAATTGCCTGATGATGTTGACTTGACCACCATGACTACTGCTCGCCAATGTTTGCACATAATGTTGGTGCAGCATGCAGGTATTCTCTTCATGAGGATCATTACACGTGGAGCACCAATGTATGTAATCGGAAGTGCTCGGAGCTTCATCAATCACGGCATTTCTTGTCGATGCTCTCCCTTGTTGGACCGCTTGATCTTTAGTAAGCGCGGGTGTAGGATAAGATCTTCTCGGTAGAAACTCTTGTTGCGCTTGCTTCTTCTTCATAATGGTCATGTCATTAGACAGGGTCTGCACTATGGAGTTCAGAGACTGAACTTCTTGTAGTATTTTGGCTTGCATATCATCGGCTTTAGGAATAGGTGGCAATGGAGCCATCGTTGGTATTGGAGGTAGGGCGGGGTGTTGAGGTGGTGCTGGCAATATAGGGAATGCCGAAGAGATAGTGGGCTATGAAACTAGGAATGTAGGAAAATGGATTTGTGGAGTAGCAATCTGTGATACAATGGGATTCGGGTTCCAAGATGAGATCGGGTATGCAGGGGTTGCAGAGATCTGTGAAGCGGTTGCGCTCGCATACTGGGATTGAGGGAAATCGAGAAGTATGGGCATCGACATCCTTTGGGGAAGCTTGCCCATAGCTATTAGATCCATCTCCGCTCTCTGGGCTAACTCGTATAACTCGGGGAAGGTATTAATGTTTGAATACCTCACCATGACACTGATATCAGGGTTGAAAGCCCGAAGGAAATAGTATGTTGCAGCTTCGTCAGTTGGTCGAAGTCCAACTGGTATCCTTTGCCAGGTTCGAGCGAACCTAACATTGAAGTCAGTGATCTCTTCTTGTGGATGTCTCTGGATCGTTGTGAACTGATGCAGAAGAGAAGATGGATCGGCGGACTCATTGAAGCTTCGCATCAACTATTCGGCTAACTGGTCCCATCCCGTTATAGTACCGGGTGGTAAAGATCTATACCAGTAGAGGAGTTTCCCTCTAAGAGATAGAACCAGAAGCTTTACCATAACTCGCTCCTCTGTGATGTCATGAATTGCCGCTAGAGAAACTATGTCCTGGATGTGCTCCAGAGCGGTCTTCCCAGTTCCATCGAACGTGGGGATCTTCTTCATAGCAACAGGTGGAACTTGCCCTTGTCCCGCTAGATTTAGTGGTCCCAAAGAATTCCATGCTGGGAACAGTCTAGGTGGCGGTTGCTGTTGCTACTGCTACATTTGTTGTTGTTGTTGTTGTTGTTGTTGTTGCTATGCCATATTTGCTCCTGGATTTTGAGAAACAGGAATTCCCGAAGCTCCTCCTTGGTTGCTAACAGGATGACTAATGTGAATGGAGGCACTAGGATGCTTCGGTGAGTTGGGAGGATTAGGAGGAAAGCTAGCTGTTGTACTATCCAAAGTTAAGCCTTGTTCATCAACAGTAGCCTCTTGCGAGGATGTTCCACGTAATAGTGACTCAGGGGTGACCAACCTAGAACGTTCCCCGAAGGCATCAATATCAAGCTCAAAGAACTCAGTTTCCTCTCCTCTATTCCTAACTCTCCATCTTGTTTGCATGAAGGCACAGACTTAGGTACCGGTCTCTATGACTTAAATATTCTCGGGTTGAACAGAGTCGCCAGATGCTAAGAGTCTTTTGGCAATGAGACGAGCATCGACTCTCACTACCACTCACAAGGTGAGACTGACCGGGTCCCACCGGGCGTGCCAAAAACTGTTGGTCATCAAATCTGCCCAGGAAAGGATTTTGGGAAAGTGTACGCGCCCTAGACCTGGACCAACATTGAAAGGCCGAAGGGAAGAGATGCCCCTCGTGCCAATCTCCGGAGAAAGGCCGGCTCCTATACTAAACTACTTCGGTGTTTAAGATAAGGGTGCAGGAAAGAGATAAAATAGTAAGGGTGCAAGAAAGAAATAAAAAGGGGTAAGGGAAGAGATGTTGATAATTTAAAGTGGGAAAGAACCAGAAGCACGATCGCTGGCCAATAGCTTGAAACAATAGCAAGAAACACCAAGAATAAAATGAAAAGAACACGATATTAGCCTTCCTATGTATCCTCTGGACGAGTTCCAGGATTACCCTCCCCTTTCGTCGAAATTTAGAGTTCAGAGTTACGGCGATTAGGACAAAGTGAATATAATAGAAACAAGATCCACAGGCGGCATACAAGAAAACTAATACAGCATTTTCCTCTCCTATGTATCCTTCGAGAAAATTTTAGGGTTCCATCCCCAATCGCACACCTAAATCCAGAATGCAGAATTACAGTATGCAAATGAAGAAAGAGATAAAAGAAATAAACATAGAAGGCAGCATACAAGAGAGAAATTAGGCTCAAAGCTCTTTAGTATTAATCGCAGGGATTCAAGTTACAGCAACTTTCTTAGCAGAAAGTTCCCCCTCTTTTACATTACAATGCCTGGGTTTTTATAGAGGACCCGACCCTCTGAGCCATCAATGCACAAAATGGAGGAGTACATCCTCAAAACCTGAGAAGTCGGCTCTTCGCGGCTCTCGTGACTGAGCTCTCAAATCCTTTACCAAAACTAGCAGCTACGACCGGGTCAGCTAGGGAAACATGCATTAATGAGCCGCCTGAACGTCCTTGGCCTCTGGGTGCAGTGCTCGAGTGGCCGCCATGCTCGTCGGGCTCTCCTTTAGGAACTGATACCTCATTTCCAATTGCCAAAAATGAGCAACGGTCTTATCGGGCACGTAAAAATGCATTTATGAGGCACTTGATTGCCTCAAAAAAATACCCGGCTTGGAGTGTGTGCCCTTGAAGCGCTTCGCTAGATTTTCGTTCGCAACTCCGCTTCGCAATGGACTTGAGCCAAAGCAGATCTTCCTTCTTGGTTTGCACTTCGCATGGTGGAGCTTCGCAAGACAGCTTCGGGGGTGTCGAGTGCCGAAGCAGGTATTCCTCCTCAAGGTGGGGCTCTTCATTTCTCGCTGCTTCGCTGGAGAGACATGTCAAAACTGCTTCGTCGAGGTTCTCCACCTGAAGTGGATGCTTCGCTGGTGAGTCTTCAAAATGCTTCACCGCGATCCTCCCTCAAAACTGCGGTTCGGGGGCATTTCGGCCGAAGCGCATTCTTGCCTTCGAAAAATGTTTCGTTCTTTACGGCCGCTACCGCTTCGGGTGAAAGTGCTTCGCACGAAAGCTAGCCGAAGCAGATGCTTCGCGACAACTTTCGGTGAAGTAGAAATGGTTCGCTGGTGGGGAGGCCCGAAGTGGGTGCTTCGACGGTTTTTTGGCGAAGTACTTTTCAATGTTTGCGCTCTTTCAACTTCTGCTTCGCAAGATTTTCGCCCGAAGTGACTGTTTGAAATGCTTCGGGCCCGAAGTAGTTTTCTCGCCTTAGCAAACTCGGACCGTGATCTAGACTTTCCTTCTTCGATGAAGCTGTTCTTTTGGACTGCTCGAATGCCGCTTCGCAAAACTTTCGCCCGAAGTAGCTGCTTGAAATGCTTCGGGTGCGAAGCTCTTTTCATCCTCTACTTCTTTCTTTTGGCGAAGCTATCTTCCTTTTCTTGCGAAGCTTTTTTCCTTAGCCTGCTCAGTAGCGAAGCTCTTTCATCTTCATTCTATGTACAAGGGGGATGGCGATGAAAGCCAAAATTGCTGCAATGCTTGAAAATGTTGTTTCTAAAAAAACAAGGGAACAAATTCATGAAATTAAAAGAAATACTTTACAAAAATTTTGATTTTACTACCCCTCTATGCAATGTGACAAAATTGTCAACAAATACCATAAAGCATTATTCGCTTCTTACTGCCTTATTGCAGTAGCTCATCAAGATTCCTAAAATTTTATCTACTCCTTTTTATATTTTTACTCCCATTTTAAGGCTTGTTATTTCATGTTCTACAGCTGGCTCTACAGGTCTTCTTCCTCTCACCACTGACCATGTCATGCAATACTTGAGAAGCCAATTCATCCTCTACATCTTATTCTTTGGATGAACTGTAATCAACTAGATTCTCCTTCTGCGCTCTGCTTTTGGTTGTTGGTGGTGATGAAGCCTGAAATGGGTTTGAAACAATTTGGTTTGTTTCCCAATTTGAATGTTGGGTGATAAGTGATGATGTTTCCTATGATGAAATCTATTCAGCTTGTCTTACCTCTCCTGTATAATGGCTTTTCTAGGAGGTATGTGATGGTATTAGGGAAGAAGTGTATGATTCTGCCTCAAACACATTCCTCCAAAGGTCTAGTATATGTCATTTCAGCAACCCTGCACATGTTGTTTGTATTTATGGCTGCCCAAAAAATTACTGCACACATCGCGCTATACTATCCTCCTTGTATGTCTGGTACCCTGTGCATGGAAGACCAATCAACTTCACAATATATGCCTCTATTGCTGGTATGACCAGTCTATGCATTTTTACGACACCATCATCCATTGAGGTTGCAAATTCATGTGCTACCACAAGGTCTTGATCTTGGCTAACCAGGCTGTAATACTTCATCCATCCCATGACCTCAAATTGGTTCCCGACATCTCCAGTTATAACTAAAATATCCTCAAGCTCATTCTTCTTCAACGCATTGTTAATTGAAGGTCCTCCAATGGCAATTATTGGCTCTAATATTTTGATTTCTTTGTGTTTTCAAAATAGGCATTGTTTTTTTTTTATAATATATCGAACTGTGCGACTGTATCCATGCATACAGGGCACCTATATCCCCGTAATCAACAGTAATTATGGGTAATATACATAATTAAATCTAAAATTGTATGCTATATTTAGACAAGTATCATTACAACCATTTCTTTCCATCTTATTGGCACCACGTGATATAGTACAAATTTAGGGCTTGTATGATTATATACGAGTTTTGTGGGACATGTGTTGGTACATTATACACAGATATTTTCTTTATGAAAATCATGCACACACATAGTAGAAATTTTGGTATATACTTGGATGATGTTTCGTTATTTATCATATGTAGATATCGGTGATACAATTTGATTGGCTGATGTGTGACAACAGTGTCTTCAAGGTAAATTAATGGTGTATATTTTTTCTTTGTAAAGTAATCATGTCAAATTGAATTGTCATTAGGTACTGCAATTTTATTGGTCTAAAGATCTCATGCAAAAAGATTGAATAAAACATGGAATTTTTATTTTACCGTGGGACGACACACGTCCCCTCCTTGGAGGTTGTTTTATTTGTGCCTTCGGAGCATGCATGGGTTACTGATAGAAAATTTTAAACTCCTTCGATCAACAACTGAGAAGTAAACGAATTCTATTGATAAAAAGATAAACAAACATACTTTCATCCGTACATTTTTTTGACTCTGACTGCACATGGATTTCAATGCTAAAGTGGCTCCGACTGCTTCTTCGATGCCAAAGATAGAAGTCATCACTACATTGTAATACAAGAATCCTTTATTCATGTGGAATATAGGCATCCTTATCTATATTGCAGATACAGGCACCCTTATTTGTATTACGAATACAGGCACTCGGTTTATTGGAAGACAGGCGCCTTCTTTGTATTGTGGATACAGGCACCTAGTTTATTGGAATACAGGTTCCTTACTCTGACTTATTATATATAGTCATCATCTATTATTGTGAATACATGTGCTTTTATTTGGTCATTCTAGATACTGGTACCTATAAAATATAGCAAAAACAAAAATCAAATAGGTGAGTTTTTTTCCTTCTTCGTCTGCTATATATGGGATATATGCACCTTTGTGAATACAAGCACCTTCAAAAATGTTACAGATGTATGAACCTTTTCTACATGTGGGATATATATGCCTTCTCTTGGATGGATAGTCAACATCCACTGAGTTGACATGTAGTTAGGTGCCCTTCATTGACATGAATATAGGCGCTTCTCCTTGGTGATGAAGTCAACATCCACAGCTTTGACCCATATACAGGGATTTTCTTCCATAATGAAGTAGACACATGTAGACATATCCAGTTGTAAGTACCCCTCTCCTAGAGAGGATTAGCACTTCTTTCATTCGTTTATCCTCTTAGAAAGTTGAAAACATGCAAGGCACCATGGATCATGTGCCTGATAGGCCTAGGTTTCCCAAGATGTCTATAGATTGTATTCAGGGTATAGTTTCCTATAAAATAATAAATGTACATGTAAAGCATAAAACAAGAATCATGGATCATGTACTTGATAGGCCTAGGTTTCCCAAGATACCTATAGATTGCATTCAGGGTATGATTTCTTACAAAACAATAAATACACATGTAAAATATAAAATAAGAATTATAGATCCTATGCCTAATAGGCCTAGGTTTCCTAGGATACCTACAGATCGAATTCAGGGCATGATTTACTAAAAAATAATAAAGAAAACAAAACCAAAAAAATCTAGATAAAATATTTGTTTTTTTTGTGTGGATGCACACACATCCATAAACTGCTAGAGAAGAATTTTCATTATGATGGGTTCTCCTCCATGCCTGCTTTAGATTCAATTGTGTGGACTGGTTGTGCATGATATGACCGCAATCGATGGCAGTTGACTATCAACACAATGTCGCTTCTATCTATGGTTCAGACACACACAATATCATTATTGATAATTTTAACCACTTTGTACGATCCCATCCAACACTGCATAAGATTTCCCTTTTGCTCTAGGAATGGGGAGTCATACAACAATGCCCAATATCCCTCTTTGAATAGTTTTGGTTGTATATGGTGATCATGCCATCGAGCCCTCTATTTCTACATGATCTTCATTTGCTACAAAGCATCATGTCAATACTCATCCAGTTAGTTGAGCTATTGAATATGGTCTTTCTATGCAACATCTAGATTTAAATGTAATTCTACAACAGTCTGTAGGGTTTTGATTTCAAACTCAATGGGCATCATGGCATTTTTCCCATACACCAATTTAAATGGTGTAAATTGAGTGGTAGGTTTCCAGGTAGTGTGATATGCCCACACTACCTTCGATAAATGAGTTACCCAATCCTTTCGATGTTGTTGTACCATATTAGTAAGAATGTTCACCAACTCCTGATTTGTGACTTCCACTTGCTCATTTGCTTGTGGAAGATAGGGGGTAGTATTGTTGTACCAAATTTGATACTACAACAACTCTTGAATCACTTTCAAGGTGAATTGATATCCTTGATCAGTGGTAATTTCTCTAGGAACCCCAAATCGAGTGAAAATAGGTTTATATATAAAATCAGCTACAGTCTTCTCCTTCAAATCCCGCAGTGTCTGCACTTCAACCCATTTAGTCACATAGTAAGTACAAACCAAAATATATATATATTCTACCTAATTATGGATTTATGGGACCCATAAAATCCATATCCCATTTATCAAAGGGTTCGATATGCACATGGGATTGAAGTGGCATCTCATATCGGAGAGTTTCTCTGCTCATTTGTTGGCATTGATTGCATTGGTTAACATTTTTGACTGCATATTTAAATAAAGAAGGCCAAAAATATCTAGCCTGTAAAAATTTAAATGTATTCCTTCTTCCTAAAAAATGATCACCACATGGTTCATCATGGCAAGCCTTAAGGATTTCTATGGTTTCATTTTCTGCAACACACATTTGCATGACTTGATGGGACCTGGTTCTAAATAAACATCCATCAATCCATGAGAAGGTTGCACTCTTTTCTATTAAATTTTGATCTTCTTAAGATAAGAGTGTAGGAGATAATTTATCGGTGGCTAAATAATTAGCCATATCTGCATACCATGGAATCTGTTCATCTAGAGCAAAAATATGCTCATCCAAAAATCGATCCTCAATGGTTGTATGGTCCTAAAATATTAAACTAGAGAGAAAATCTGCAACAACATTATCCTTGCTAGGTTTTTAAAAATGGTTACATCAAATTCTTGTTATAGTAACAACCACCTAATAATTCTACCACTTACTGCAGGTTTATTCACCAGGTACTTGTTGGTTGTATGATCTATATGCACAAAAATCTTATACCTTGTAATGTAATGGTAGAATTTATTAATAGCATGCACTACTACAAGGAATTCTTTCTCTATGATAGTATAGTTGAACTCAGCACCTGTAAGATATTTACTGACATAGTAGATGACTTAAAACTCATATCCATATTTTTTACCTAATGCATCCCCTATCGCATTGTTAGACACATCATCATAAATATGAAAGGGTCCAATTTGGACCTCTTAGCATAGGAGCAGTGGTCAGTATTTCCTTTAAAATATGGAATGTTTTTTCACACTCATGTTCTAAACAAACTCAACATATTTAGACAACAATGTATGCAAAGGTTTGGCAGTCTTGGATAAACTGCCTATAGTATCCAGTAGAGCCTAGAAAACTGCGACCATCTCTCTGAGTTTGGGGAGTAGGTAGATTTTTAATTACTTTAATTTTTTATTTATCTACTTTAATACCCTCCACAGATATATTATGTCCTAACACTATCCCTTTTTGCATTAGCGTAAAACACTTTTCATTACTAAGGGTAAGGTTTTTCTCATGACACCGTTGGAGTACTTTCTCCAGATTGGTTTTAGCTTCTTCAAAAGTTTCACCATTAACGATAAAATCATCCATGTACACTTCTATAGTTTCTCCAACCATGTCTAAAAATATACTAAGCACCACCCTTTGAAATGTGGTAGGTGCATTACACAACCCAAACAGTAAGACCCGGTAAGCAAAAGTCCCCCATGGACAAGTAAACATGGTTTTTTCCTAGCCTTCATCCCCTATTTAAATTTGGTTGGCAGCCCCTAGATCTACTAATGTGTTGGGTAGTTGGAAGACTACAATTTTAGTTGTTAGCATTGGGCTTCCTAGATAAAAGTATTTGGGATGGTAGGTATTACCTAACATGATATCAACCAATTATCCTACCATACTTACTACTTTTGATGGTTTTCTTCCCATTTTTTAGATATAACTCTCTTATGGCCTTCGTTTATATGAGAACATCTCTAATGGTTTGCTAAAGGGGAATCGTGTCTGACATGTCTTTTAAACCTTTCATAATGTCAAATTTTAATTACATTGGCTTTTTGGGTTCCTATAATATTTTTGGAAAAGATGGAACCCCTTCGTTTTTGTGTTTCTCAATAGTTTCTTTTTCTTCCATATCTTCTACCAAATGTAGTTCTTCTACTTCTAAATCTACATCATCTTCCTCCTCTATAGGAGGGGTTGGTTCTACTCCTAATTGTCTACCTAATCTAAGTTGTACAAGATTGTAGTCTACTCTAATATGATACATGGGAAGCATCTCTATGTCTACCTGATAGGTGGGCTGATTTATCTTGTTGTTCGGATTTGGATTTGGTTATGCAGGTAGCTAAATTGATCTTGAAGTAGGAGGTGTAGGTAAACTGGGTTACAATGGAGCTTGAGTTGTATTTTGTAGAGGTGAAATCCACACATTGTAATTCCTCCATTGTGGTCTAGTTTTCTAATAAGACATCCATGGATATGGGTTGTAAGGATGAGACCCTTGGGTGGCATTCATCCAGAGAGGTTGACCCCACCATCCCATTTTGGTTGGTTGAGTATGACCTTGGTTCATATAGTTATTTCCCCCATAAGGTTGCACTCCTCCTGGCATACTATTTTACATAGGAAATTGTTGTCAGTTTCTCCTATTATCCATAAAATAGGTTTCTGCTACTTCAAGTTCCTCTTTGATATTTATTATTTGTGGATACAACCTCATTTTTATGATCCCTTTGAGGTACACACTCTAACTTTATTTTCTAAACACTCATTTTAGGATGTTTTCTCCTACATTTTGGGTATAAGTAGGCTAGTGTTGCTTCAATTTCCTACTTTTTTTTTCTGAAGTAAGAGTGTATCCAATTGAAGTGTGAGATATGAGAGCATCTCACTCTTGATATCATCCAGCATGTTGCCTATTTCAGCCTTAGTTACTGAGGCTGTAGTTTTTGTGACTTGGGTGATTGGTTTACCTTTTCTACGAGAATAATTTTGATATAATTTTTGGATGTCTGATATTTGATGTTGGTAAATATCCCCTCCCAATATCAAATCCAAATATTCTAGACTCATTTGTGATACCCCTTAAGATGCTTCTTAAGGACTTCTCACCCAACTTTGCATGGGGTGATATTTGCAAATTAAAGATAAATTTATCCTAATAGTCTTACAATGATTCTTCCTCTTTTTGAGTCATATCCAATACTTCTTCCCTAAAATATCATGCCCTCCTAAATTTTGGTATTGGTATAGAAATATTCTATTCATATCTTCCCAAGTTGCAAAGTGTTTGTTTCCTATATTGATGAACCAGCGTAGTGCTAAATCATCTAGGGTGGAGGGAAATAATTTCAACTTTTGGGCATTTGATTTGAAATCCACTAACCTGCATAATACATTGAATTTAAAAAGGAACAAGTCAGGGTCTTCAATTGGAAGTCCCCTAAATTTAGTAAGATGAGTAGGAGATATGTGTTTCATCTTAGTTTCTTCCCTTGCTTCCTCAATTGGGAAGTCAAAGCTAGTTGAAGCTTATTCAATTTTAGACATATGTTTAGGTAATGTAGGTTCTACACCTGCTACTTCTAGGGCAGCTTTCAAGGCTTCAAACTTGATTTGTTTATCTTCTAAAAGTATTCCTAGGTAAAAATTTGAAATGGTTTCATCTTCAACTACTTTCCACCGTTGAATTTTCAATTAATCTTCCTCAATTTGAGTTCTTTCAAATAAATGTCCTAAATCAAAGTTTAAAACTAGTCCTCCATCAAAAGATGTTTGCCTTAATTGGTGAGAAGAGATTTATTCAAATATTGGATGACTACGCCAATGTACTGCTGGAGGAGATGGTAATTTAGTTTTAATATTTATTTTAGATATTTTAGAAGGAAGTTTAGAAGGTTTTTCAGGTATTTGTGAAGTAATATCTTTGATTTTCATAAAATGACCATCTGGTCCTCTTAATCTTGGTGGACTCATACAATATCAGTTATAAAATCTATGGGCAAGTTAATTTAAACTGTAAATTTTAGGTTTGACTATCCTATAGATTTGAACACTATAGTTGGCACTCCTCAACAATGATGCCAAAATGGTGAGCAGAAAATATGTTTATAAAAATAGCTAATTTAGCTTTCATTTAATTTTATCAATCTGAAGGTTCGTAAACTTGTTGAGTACTAGTGCAAAGTATAATCCTGCAGCAAAATAGAGATGATTCCTATGTGTCACTTTGGTTTATGGGGTGGTTGTTGGTGTAGTTAGATTTTAGCCAAACCAACAGAATTGAATTGCAAAAAGTAAATTCTACAAGAAATTGCAGGAAAAATAACTTAAACTATCAAACACATGACTGAAAGGAAATGTGTAGAAAAGTAAATTGTAGGAAAGCAAACACACTTACAGAATTAAAAAAAGTAGGAAAATGCATAATTAAAACACTTTATGCAAAATTAAATAAAACAAGAGAAACACACTTACAAAAAATAAATGAAAATTACTAAATAATAAAAAATAGAATGAAACAAGGGAGGAATATTTCCTGGAGTGGGCCCAAGATCCTGCAGATATCCACCTAATTAGTTCATGCAATCACTCTCTAAACACACCGAAATAATCAAACACTCAATATTTTATTATGCAATACCAATTCTACAAAGCAAGTTTGGGATCATTTCTTCAAGTGCGACCTACATTTTTATATAGAACACGATCATCCCTTGTTTATAAATTTAGACACTACTAATTTTATTATTCTAATGCAATTCACTATAGTGGGCACCCATAAATTTATTAAACACCTAATAAAAGAGAAGTCTCATTAAAATTATCCCTTATGTAATAATCATAGCGTTTCCTATGTTTCCTTAACAAAATACGTCTAATTTTATACATGGTCTTCAATCGTTACAGTCAACGCACACAATTTTATTCTATCAAGTGCATGCACTGTTTGGACCATCATTGAAAAACAAACATCTTTTTGGCCTATCACCAAGATAAAAGCATTGTATTTAGCCTTTTCTTGTTCATTGAATATCATCACTTTTTTTGTCGAACAATGAGCACTTCATTCTATCATCAGGAGACACGCGCTTGTCTTGTGTACTGGGAGACAGACACCATCCAATATTTTTTGTGAGACAAGCACGTATTATGTGTATTGGGAGATAGGTGCTTCCTTTTCGCTAGGATATAGGTACCTTCTAGCCTATGGTCGAGAGACAAGCATCAAACCTTAGTGTTTTTAAAAATGCCTTACTCCTTTGCCACTATCGTCGTTTAATCACCAACCATTCCTTAATCGTGTTATGAAAGTATCAAATGCTAGGTCCGCATGGGACCTTGACTAAAAGGTGTAAAAAAAGTCATAAGGTACTGCATCTACACACAATTTTCACTCAAAACTCACATTAGGCATAATACGTCATTTTTAATTAAATGTATACAAAAACCTCTTAAAAAATACATTTCTAATATAAAAATACTGCATATTTATGTTATTAAAGCATACAAAAATGAGCATTTTCAGTGTTCATCATAAATGAAGCAAAAACTTCAAAAATTGCATGGGAAAAATTATTTAAAATATTTGAAGGAAAGAATGAAGAAATCATTTTACACTTGTAGTCACAATTATATTTACTAAAAGTTCATGATGAAAAAACATAGAACATTTTCTTTGAAGGATATCATAATTAAAATTAAAATTACACACCATTGGAGAAAAAGTTGAAGATAGACTTCTTGTCTTAGTTATACTAAGAGTACTTCATCAATCATTCAAATTATTGGTCACATCTCTTCAAGTTTCAAACATAAGGTATCATTTGAGGAATTAGTAAATATTCATTAGCAATATAAACTCAAAAATTTATTAAGAAATGAGTTATCTAACAATACCACTTATATCAATAAAATGTCCATTCACTTCATCTTCATCACAAAATAAAAAATAAAGAGGTATTAGAATTTTTTGAAATAGAAGAACATAGTACAAATAGGAGAAATCAAGACCAAATAAATCAATCACAATATCAATATCAAAAAAAGAATAATCAACAAGGGTTTATTGCACAAAGTGAAATAAAATTAGAATATATATGTAGGACTTTTATGGTAAATGAAATTTGTATGTCATCAAGTAATGAAAATTTTATAAAACTAAGGTCTTGTTTGCAATCGACTCTAGAAAAAACTAATGAAGGATACCTCAAAAAAGGTTTAATAATATCTATAAATAATATAAGAAAAATGTGTATGGCTCTAGAAATCCTAGAAACACAATAGCAAATTGAGAATCAAAACCTATCATAGTAAATACGTGTTGTGATATAAAAATAGAAGATATAGAGTATATCTCATATGATTTGAATATGGTTTATGATTGTTTAGAAAAATCTTATCTTGTCAAAATTTGTAGTGACAATGATAAGGATTCAAATGATGATAGAGATAGTGATGCTTAAAGTTGTGTCGATATTAATAGGGATTGGTGTGATGATAAATTTAGTTATTTTGAAAGGTATACTAAATAGATTGGTTCAAAATTATTAAATAAAATGGAATACAAAGATACAAGTTTGAGAAAACATGAGCAAGGAATGAAAGAGCAAATTATACCAAAAATATGACCAAAATATGAAGGTCTTCGATATACAGGATAGGCAAGCAATAATGCATCAGGGACTAAATTTATGATAAGAAATAATAACATTAAATTTGTGATAGGGTTTGATAGAACCATTAAAAACGAAGGACGAATAGGTAATAATGAATCAAAGAATAATAAAAGCAAATTTGTCATAGGGAACAAGTGTGACCACTATGGTAGATATGGGCATAAGATAGAGAAATGTTGGAAGCTTCATTGTTGTGAAATTTGTGGAGGATATAATCATTCTAAAAAATATTATCTATATAAGGAAAAATAACAAAACAAAAATGGATTGTGGATGGATAAGTATGAATGAATGGGATAAGATGAAAGGAATGTTGTATGGTTTCTATAGGAGGAAACCAAGTATGATGAAAAATCAAAGTTTATTAAGTGTAAAGAATAATGTAAGTTTTAGATCCGAGGTGTAGACCAATTGGTTCATCCAAACCCCATAAGGGGGAGGAGGTCCAAGGTTCAAATCTCGGGCCTCATCGGACTGAACGCTTGTCTCTTTCCTGGTGCTTTCAACAACGTAAAAGGTTTAAAATGATTGTGGCATGGCGGCTATAGGGGCGGACTGTGCAAAGATCTGCATGGTAGCTTCTGATGCGAACAACACAGAATACTGTGGCAGACATAAATAGTTGGACAGCCTGCCCGGATTCATGGTGGCTACCGATTCCATCATGTAAAAAAATAATAATAATAATAATGTAAGTCTTGCCATGGAAAAATGTGAAACAAATGAATATTATCCACGCACAGGTTAGAATGTGATATATAGTGAAAGCACCTATAGTGATGATTTTATAAATGTGATGGCCTTATGATTATTCTAGTGACTAACCTAGAGGTAATGATGATTAGTAGGCGACCTTGAAGTATTGATGATTCTAATATAGAGACTAATATGTATTGACCTAGAGGTAAACACAAATAATTTATAGAGGTAAACCTAGTGAAGGTTGCATAAATCCATCAATATTGAAGTCAGAGTAGAAGAACAAAGACAAGAGAAAGAAGAACTAGAATTTGAAGGAAAAAACCATTCGTACCAAATAATGTAATACGAAGGGGTGTTGGATGTATTACATTATTTTGTTCTATTGTAGATATCTAGATTAAGTGTGAGTTTGATTTTATGTATAAAGTATGTGTCAAGTGAACATGTATCATGTGATGTGTTTAATTAGGAAGTTAAGAGTATTTGATTTAAGTGTCTTTCTTAAAATTAGGGAATTACATACATATCAAAAAAAGTAGGGAGTTACATGCAATCATGATATACTTTATCTTTAAGTAATATGTGGGACTTATTATATAAGAAAAACATATGATGAGTCAAGTTCTTCTATTTTTTTTTAGGAGAGCAAAAGCCAAGAGTCATGTAAGATGAAAGGTCTCATGTATCATTATATTGGAGATAATTCTTTGTAAAATGTAACTTGATAAGCATTGCATTTATGCATTGCTATTTTTCAATAATATTGTGTAATATTTGTAATTAAGATATTGTGTGATCCTATGGGATTTATCTTGTGATAATAAGAGTGATTTGCTAACATAAAAGGTAATTGAATTAACAAAATAACACTATAATTATTATTTTTTTTTTTTTTAAATTATTTATATAGAACAAAAGGATTTATGGGATTTATGGGATAACACTATGATAGTATGTTCAATATTGCTCCCAAGTTGTGGATAAGGGGGCAATGCCAGTGTATTGGTGCATGTGGATATGTTGGTGGTGTCGTTTTTTTATGGGATCCAGTTAAGATATCCCCTCTTACTTGGATTTCTAGTAGATGGTCTATTTCAATGGTCGGGTATGATAATGAATCTGGTGAAATCATCCTTTTTACAAATGTGTATGCTCTTGTTGATTACAATGGTAAAGTGAATTTGTGGAAGCACATTTGCTTTGTGAGAAGTTTGGTTCCCCTGTACCCATGGATTTTGGCTGGAGACTTCAACTCTATCACTTGTCTAGAGGAGAAATGTGGTGGGGTGGACCGTATCGAGCCTTTTTCTTCTATCTTCAGTGCTCATATCCAGGCTCTAAAATTGGTTGGCATCAAGCCATATAATGGGATATTTACTTGGCACAATAGAAGGTGTGGGGAAGCTTCCATCTCAGAGAGACTGGATAGGTTTTTGATATCCAATTATTGGATGGGTAATAATAGAGGTGCTAGTTATGTGATTTTGGAGGGTAGGGGATTTGATCATTGGCCTATAAAACTCTTTGCTTTGGAGTTAGGGCTAAAAAATAATCCCTCCTTTAAGTTTCAACTTATCTAGCTTCGTGATCCTAAGCTTCATGATTTCATGTGAGGTCCACCAAACCTCCTCATGGCACCGCTATATATTCCTTTATGACGTGACTACAATTTGTAAAACATAAATTGAAGAGATGGAATAGACTGAATTTTGAGAACATTTCTTTGGCTAAGCTGGCAACTCTTAGGAGGATGGAAGAAGCTTCAAGGAAGATTAGAGATCAGGGATTCACGAAGGAGCTTCTTGTTGAGGAATCTAAGGCTACAAAAGGCCTTGCTTAATGGGAACTAAGGGAAGAAATTTTTTGGAAACAAAAAGCTCGAGTAGATTGGCTTCGAGGAAGGGGATAGGAACACAACCTTCTTTTATACTTCAGTTAAGGCTTATCGTAATGGTAACCTGATTACCTCTCTTGTGAATTCTTAGGGTGCCCTGCTCTCTTCTTTCAAGGATATTTTAGAAGAAACTAAGAGGTATTTTTCCTCTCTTCAAGGAGGACTCCCTATCAGATGATGAGAATGAAAAGCTTATTCTAAACTGTACTCCAGCGATTATTTCTAGAGAGATGAATGAGCATTTGATGGGTCTAATTTCCCTTGAGGAGTTGGAAAATTTTGTATTCAAGATGAAAAAATGAAAATCCCTAGGCCCGGATGGATTCTCGATTGAGTTTTATCAGGATTTTTGGATTTAATCAAATTTGATCTTTTGGAGGTGGTCCATGAGTCCCAAAAGAAAAAAAAAAATGCTAAGGGCCCTAAATGCTACCTTTGTGGTTCTTATACCCAAAAAATATGGAGCAAATTCCTTGGATATGTTCAGGCCTATTGCTCTCTGCAATATTGTGTATAATATCATCACAAAAATTATTGTTGAGAGGTTGAAGATATGGTTGAGCAAAAACATTTCTGAGGAGCAAGGAGGGTTTGTTGCTGGTCGACAAATCTTGGATGGGGTTTTTATTGCTACAAAAGCTATTCACTTGATGGAAACTTCTAAGGAGAAAACTATGTTCATTAATTTGGACATGGCCAAAGCCTATGATCGGGTCAGATGGTCCTTTCTTCATAAATTTTTTGCTACTTTTGGATTTGAGGAGGAATGGATTAGATGGGTGATGAGTTGTGTTTCTTCTTTCTCATTATCTGTTCTTGTTAATAATGAGCCATCAGAGCTGTTTGAGGCCTCAAGGGGATTGAGGCAAGGAGATCCTTTATCTCCTTATTTTTTATCATTATGGTGGAAGGGTTGGGAAGATTGCTCAAGTCTCAAGTCATGTAGGGTCTCATTTAGGGGTGGAAGTGGGATAGTAGTTTGCCACCTCTTTCCCACATTCAATTTGTTGATGATACTACTTTGTTGGGAGTTGCCACTATCAGGGAAGCTGGCAATATTAGACAGTCTCTTGACATATATCTTGGTGCTTCTAGAAATTTGATTAATGAGGACAAGTCTTCTATTTTCTTCTTCAATACCCCTCCTCTTATTCAAGCCAGGATTGCTCGCATTCTAAGATTTCAGGTTGGGACTCCCCCCTTCATTTATCTTGGTATTCCAATTTCATCTCACCCTCTACCTAGATCTTCTTGGCAGTCTATGCTTGATAAGTTTAGAAGGAAGGTGAATCACTAGACTTTCAGATGGCTATCCACTGCAGGTAGAGTGTTGCTTTTAAAATCTGTTGTTCAAGCTTTACCCATTTATAGATGTTTTGTACAAATAGCTCCCTCTCACTTCATCAAGGACATGGATGCTTTGTTAAGACATTTTTATGGTCTAGAAAACTTGATCAATCTAAATGGAGTTTGGTTATGTGGGATTCTATATGTAGGCCGGTGCAAGAGGGAGGCCTTGGGTTGCGACATATAACTCTTTTTGGGTAGGCTTTGGTTGTAAAACTTTATTGGATATGGTGTACCTCTCAAGATCAGATTTGGGCTAAAATATTATCTTGTAAATACTTGAGAGGTATTTCTGAGGCTGAAATCCCTAGATTCAGCTTGGTTGGGAAAGGTTCAGTTATCTGGGACACTATGAAAAGAGGAACTAATTTAATCAAGCAAGGTTTGTTCTAGATTTGCAATCAAGGATCAAATGATCTTTTTTGGGAGGATTCTTGGGATGGCCACCCTCCTATCTTGAATCAATATCCTAGGTTATGTTCCCTAAGCATTTTTTCTTGGAAGCAAGTTGGTCTCGTGTGGAGGAATTTAAAAAATCCAATATTTTGGAAATATGAAGATGTACAAGTGGAAATATCCACAAGAATGGCCCCAGGGGGGATTGGCCAAGGACAGAGAGGTGCTTGCTCTTATTCTTGTGGGGAGGCCTTGTTATTCATTGAGGGGTAAAGATATTTTGGCTTGGAAACCTGATCCTAAGGGAACCTACTTGATAGCCTATGGTTATCAGGTTCTTGATAAGCAAAAGTATGGGAGTCTTCATGTCACTTGGTGGAAAATGGTGTGGAACAAATTTGCCCGGCCAAAATGTAACTTCTTTCTCTGGTTGGTAGCTCGTAATAAATGCCTCACTTGGGATAATGTGAGGAAGAGGGATTTTAGGGTCCCTCTTTTTGTGTCCTTTGCAGTAAGAATGAGGATGACTCTTCTCATTTATTTTTCCAATGCTCCTTTTCCAAAGACATTTGGCACCATTGGTGGAGCGCCTGGAACCATCCATGTTTTCATGTGTTGTCCCTGGTGGAGTTTTGGAGTAGTATGGGAAGACCTCCGGCCAAGGCCCCCTTCCTTCGGGTGGCTTGGAATTTGGGCCCTTCTTGCATCATCTGGCAAATTTGGCTTGAATAGAACCGACGCATATTTCAAGGCAGTTATTTGGCTGTTCAACAGACCTGGCAAAGAATCTTGTATATGGTTTAGGAAACCATCCATAGCAAATGTGATATGGACCCTCTTTTGGATTTTAGGGAGGAGAAGGTATAGCAAGACCTTGGTCTCTTTGGGGATGGTGTGAACTCTTCTAGCCCTATTAGGGTTCCTCAGCTCAGAAAGAAGGTTAGGAGAGATGGTAGGTGGAGGCCACCCCCTAGAGGAGTTTTAAAAATTAATATTGATGGATCGTCCAGGGGTAATCCTAGACATGTTGGCATTGGCGGTGTTGGGAGAGATTCTACTAGTGGTGTCAATTTTTTCTTTTCCATTTATAAAGGTGTTCACTCCAACAATTTTATGGAAGCTCTTACAATTCTTGAGGCCTTGCGGAGGGGGTTTTCTCTTGGCTGGCATAGGATTATCTATGATTCTGACTCTCAAATTATGGTTAATATTTTAAATAGTAAAATGGTGGAGGAAGTTAATTGGCAGTTGGCCTCTGTAGTCGTTCAGATTCTTAGAATGAGTGAAGAGTTTGAATTTATATCCTTTGTGCACATTCCAAGGGAATGGAATGTGGTTGCTGATTAAATAGCCAAAAGGGCTTCTAAGCTGCTGGATCCTTGGAGTATCAATAATTGGTAAAGTCTCTCGTCTGGGGACTCTCAACGCCTATGGGATTTGATCCACAATGATGTACAGACTTAATGTGGTTTATTCTTGTTGTCTTTTTCGGGTGTCATTCTAGTCTAGTGGTTTTAGCCTGTTTGGCTGTTTATTTGAGTCCTGGTTGGAAGCTCAGTTGTACTCTGTAATCCAGACTTTTTATCAATAAATTTTTACCCCTTTATTTAAAATTATTAATGATAATTGATCTAAAAATCCATACTATATATAATCA
>JAQPPZ010004287.1:0-14603 GCA_028583015.1 Wollemia nobilis
AAACCCAAATGTTTTCTAAAAGGTTTCTACTGAGATATCCACCTTTACGGACCTCTTGTCCATATTGACGTAGGCAAATCAGGTTGCTGCATTATATGCCTAAACTATCTATAAAAGATAGTTTTGAAAAAATGTCTGATGGAATGGCATAATATGTGCAATGACCACCACATGTGCATCTGTGAATGTCTTCCTCCAAGGGTGATCTCTGTTTTTCTCATCATTCCACCATTTCCTGCACGCATCTGCTCCATGTTGTACAAATGTGATTTTTGATACTTCCACCTGGCATTCCTCCTGTCCGCTGCTCAGGTGGTCTTCCTATTCTGGCACATGCACCTCACTCCTCAATTCCCTCCGTGAGGTTCTTTCTTGGGCCATTCTTCCCTCTCTGTGCCTTGGTGGTGTTCTATCAGGTGTGCCTGCCAATGTCATTGTCCCCTCCATGACCTATATCCTCATCTCCTCCAAGGACGATTACCACGCCTCCCACGGGACTAAAACTGATGCCCTTGATGTTGTCGTGGGTATGCCTCCCTCTCGTGCAGTGGACCTGGTGATCTCTCCACCCTATGAGCTGCAATCCACCTTAATCGGCGTCCAAATTCTTTCATTGAGATCATTCCTTCAACATCTCACCGATTAGCTCAACCTCCTCTTCTGCAATCAGAAGCATACCAAAAATCATACAGCCTCCTTGTAAAATCGTACAGTGTACGGTTTTATGTTCCTTGTACGATTTTACCCTCCTCCATCTGCTCCTGGATCATACAATGTTCTTCTCTCTTCTGCAATTCTTTTCCCACTCTGTCAGTCTTCAAATCATCCCAACTTCTCCAAATCGTACAATTGCAACCTAAAATCGTACAACGTGATAGTGTTCCGTACGATGTTATTTTTTGGCTGCCCTCCCCTTTTCAATTTGTATGATTTCGTACAATTTCGTACGATCTTCTTGAAAAACCCTATCGAAAATGGAAAAAAAACCACTTCGAACTGCACTATCTTTTCTGGAAATCATACAAGCTACCCCAAATCATATAGTACGACTTCTCCAACCCTAAAAGATAAAAAAATTGGGGTTTCTACCTCCTTTGTCAAATCCTCCATCGACCCAGTTGTCGGAATGCCCCGATCTACTTTTTCAATGCTTGTCTTCAACAATTCTTCAATTCTTCCAACCCTGGTGCAATTTTCTTCAATTTGCCAATTTTTTGGCTGTACTGTACGATTGTACAAACTTCTATTTTTTCCTCATGTTTCACAGCTTAATTTTTGCCAGATTGTTCTGATTTTAGGGTTCTAATCTCCAATTCCGTTGCAATTCCAACACTCCAATCTACTTCCTCAGGCTCCAATCAGCAATTTCATGCTCCTCATTCCGTACAATGATGTATTTTGCCGTCTTTGCTGCTATTGCTCTAAAAATTTGAATTCCTCCTTCTTTTATGGAGTAAACCCTAGTTTTCTCCCTCCTGGGTCAATTCTTTGAAGCTGAAAAGACTCCTTGGTGCAAATTTTTAAATGAGTCTATAAAAATCAGGCTATTGGTGAAATTTTATTGCTCATATGGTCATCTCCCATCGGTTTGCATGCTTTCCACCTTCGTGCTCCTGAACAATTCAAATTTTTACTTGTACGGTTTGCTAAAATTGGTAACTGGCTTCCCTATTTAAAGTGCTTTGAAACCCTAAGAAAACCCTAATTTTGATTGCTCAAAATCATGCCATTTTGCATGTTTTCCCTCCATAACGCGTGGATGATCGACAACTCAGCAAAATTTTAAATTTCGTCTTTTTCCCCTACTTTTTCCTCCAACTATTGCTTTCTCCCGTGCATGCCGCATTTATTGAGGTGGTTGGCAAATCGTACATCCGCCTAAATCGTACACTGTACGATCTAAATCGTACAATATATAAGTTTGTATGATTTCCATGTCATTCTTGCTTTGTATGATCCCTCATTTGTACGATTTCATCTTGTACTCTTTCTATGTACGATCTTTATACTTAGAAAAATTTTGCTTTCTTTTTCTCTGGAGAGGCCGTCATTTCCGGTTTTCAACCTCGCCCTTCCTAATTGCATCCCGAGGGATTTTCACAACTAAGGCACACTTTTTTTCAATTTTTTCTTTTTTTTTTTTCATCCTAGTCTATTTACACTTACCATCTTGGTAATCGTACAGTGACATTCACTTGTACGATCCCATCTAAATCTTGACCTCGAGGTTCGACCATCACATTTCAGTTAGTGGTATCCTCTTGTACCTCTTGTTCTCTTGCTTGGCTTACCTCTACCTGTGATGTTGCTGCATGTTCCGCTCTTCCCCTACAATGTGTACAATTTGGAATTGTACAATGGCAAGTTGGAGTCTTCTCACCTGGTGGTCCTTCCTCTTGTTGTATAGGTGATTGATCCCGAGGTAGTGGTGTCCTCACCACTCTACTATCATTTGAGCGACTTCTTTGCCTATCTCCCCGGATCAATTCTTGCTCCAAACTTGGCGATCAAACTCGTTGATGGCCTAGGTTTCTTTCCTCTGCAAAATGTACCCTTCCTCTTCCAGCTAAGTTTCTACCATGTGGGTATCTACCCCTTCCATTTCCTCTTGGCCTCAAACTTCTCTGTACTATTGGTGGTTCCTCCCTTTCTTGGAGTAATTGCCTATTACCCAATGGTTGTTGAGGTCTTTGCCTAATTACGGGTGGATGTCCCCTTGCTTGTCGTAACATGCCTCTTACTCTTGGTACACCTCATTGATTCCTTACCCAATTCATGTATGCTAGAGGATTATCTCCTGGCCATCTAGGAGTAGGGGGTCAAAATCTTCCTCGTCCTCTACCTCCTCTATTTGCAACATCATCATGGTCTCGATTATTCTCTGGTCGCCTACCTCCTCCTCATCCATAATGGAGTCTTAGAGGTCTTCGTCTGATTCCTCCTCTTGTTCTTTGGTTATCAGGAGTAATTTCTACCAACTCAATATTGGCTAGTGGACTCCGATTAGGTGATAGTTATTGTAAGGTTCAGATTCTTCTATCAGCATGGACTAAGTGGTGCCTCCATCTTCTTTCTTCAAAGGATCTCTGGGGAAGTGATGCTGCCAATACTTCTCTATATGCATCCAAGAAGTCCATCTCAGAACTAGAGTCAGTTCGATCGTCTTCCCTCTATTCTACCCAATCGGTTGGCAAATTCATCACTCTCTCTAATCTCCTTACTTCCCTTCTTTGTCTTCTCAGTTGTCGATGGGCTATTGCATAAGCTTGCCTATCAATACAAGGTCTTTCTCCCTAAATTCTCTATGCTTCTCTTTGTCTGGATGCGCCATTTGGAGGATCATGATTTCTCTATGGATTATGAGGGTTCTCTGGCTCCTCCTCATCGCTACTATCTGTACTAAGCTCTCTTACCAACCATGACATTCCTTCTTCACTGGAATTCATCATGTCCACCAATCTGTTCCCTTGCAACTGAGGTGTTGTGGTAGCCTCCTCTATGTTGCAATAAGGAGCTTCTGTGACTCCATTGGTACTTCATTGTACACTTGGTGAGGTTAGTGGACTTGAGTGGGTGCCTTCATTTCCTCCACCATCTCTTGGAGTTAATCCATCTGCTTCTTCGGATTCACTTTCATCCTCCCATAGGCTAACTTCCCGTTGCTCATCCAGTCGTCGTATGGTTTCATCCAACTCCTCGATGAGTTGTTCCCTCAACCTCGCATTGTGACTCCACAATGTTTGATACTCTTCTTGCAATTTTTGCATTTGTGTTCACATCCTCTGCTGAAATAGCCCAATTTGAGCCAATGGAGAAAGTTCTAGCTAGTTCCTCATCTACAACTTCATTCCTACCATCTTCTAGAATTTCCATTCTGGTCGTGCCCACTCCATCCTCATCGTGTACTATTAACCCTATCCTTCTTCTAGTTCTAGGTAACAGTGCTACCTCCTGATAGCCTCTTGGTTCGAGAGAGACTCTTCCCTCTTCTTCTTGTGTGGTTCCATCAGTTCTTCTGACATGTACCCGTATCCTTCTTCTCTCACCAGTTTGGGGTGTCAATTCTTGTTGCATGATTATTAATTGTATCTCCTCCCCTTTTGCAAATAGGTGTGCGAGTCCCATATCAGGTTCTTCTTGTGATGGACCTGGCTCATGATGAGCTTCTTCTTGAGCTTTCGCTCGTCTTCGTCATTCAATTTCTTCTAAAGCAATGAATAAACATTGTACTTTATAAGGCTTCAACTTTGAGCCATTTACAGTGTTGGGTACCTCTGTCCCATCCAAGTTCTGCAACTTGACTGCTCCATTACTCATTACTTCAATAACTTTATAAGGTCCAAGCCATAGCATCTTCAACTTACCTAGCTTGATTTCCCTTTTTCCATTAAACTTTAGAACTAAGTCACCGGGACTAAGTTCCAACTTTCTCAAGTGCTTGTCATGCCACGCCTTGCATCTTTTCTGAGCTATCTCAATTGCCCATTGTGCCATGACTCTTCTTTCATCTAACTTGGTCAATGTCATCAGTCGTTCCTCCAAACTTTCTTGATCCCCCAAGCGATGCTCTACTGTGACTCTCAAACTTGGTATCAAGAACTCGACTAGCACCACTACTTCTTGACCATACATCAATTGGAAAGGTGTATGTTCCGTTGTTGGTTTAAAAGTTGTTCTGTATGCCCACAAAATGGATGGTAACCTTTCCTCCCAGTCTGCTCCCTCTATTCCATAGGTTTTATACAGAGTAGATACTAAGACTTTATTGGTTGCTTCCGCCTGCCCATTTTCTCTAGGGTAGTATGGACTAGACAGCGAGTGTAAAATCTTAAACTCTATCATCAATGTTTTGATAATCTCATTAACAAAGTGTCCTCCATGGTCACTCATTATTCATAGTGGAATACCAAATCTTATGATTACCTGCTCGTACAAAAATCTCATTGTACTTTTGGCCGAATTATCAGGTAATGCTCTTGCTTCTACCCATTTTGTTAGGTATTTCGTTGCCACTATGATATATCTGCACTTCCACCTCTGAGATGTCTTTAATGGTCCTACGAAGTCCAAGCCCCAACGTTCGAACAACTCCTGTGGTTGCGATGGGTGTAAGGGCATAAAGTCCCTCTTTACCGGTTTACCTACTCTTTGGCAAGTATCGCAAGCTTTCACATGTTCCTTTGCATCATTATACAGTGTGGGCCACCATAGACCTGCTAACAATATTTTCCATGCAGTCGCATCTGGTCCCATATGTCCCCCTGCTAAGCCTGCGTGGGCTTCTTTCAATGCCGCCTTGACTTCTTCCTCCATTACACATCTGTGCAAGATACCATCACTTCCCATCTTGTATAGTAATCCTACTATTATCTGGAAGGGTGTTGACTTCATGATTATTTTCTTCTTTTCGGTTGTCGTCATCTCTTGTGGCAACTCGCCTGTGGATAGATATTGGCCAACCAACTTGTACCATGATGGAACAACATTGATGGCGAATAATTGTGCATCTAGAAATTCATCAGGAACTCTTGTTCCTATCGGCTCCCCTGATCGTATCCATGACAACTGGTCTACAATCACGTGCTTCTTACCAGGTCTCACCACTACTCGGAATACGAACTCTTGGAGGGTGACGAGCCACCTACTAACTCATCCTTGTATTACTGGTTTGTTTATTAAGTACAATAGAGCTTGATGATCAACGTAGAATGCAAAGGGGTTTTCCAGTAGGTAATGCCTAAACTTTTGGACTGCATATACCATCCCCAAGGCTTCCCTTTCTATTGTACTATAGTTTCTTTCTGGCCTTGACAAAAGGTGACTAGCAAAGAAAATCGGTTGATCCAGCTTAAACTATCCTTCTTGTGCTAACGCACATCCGATTGCAAAATTTGAGGCATCAACATGGACATGGAATTCCTTATCCCAACTAGGAAACACCAAAATTGGACTACTCACCAACTTAGCCTTTAACTCCTCGAAGGCTCCTTGGTGCTCCTCTGTCCATCTGAAAGGAATATTCTTTTTCATCAAAGAATCTAATGGGTAGGATACATGGGCATAATTTCTGATAAATATTCGGTAATATCCTATCGAACCAAGGAAGGTTTTGAGTGAACTCACATCAAAGGGTTCTTCCATGTGTAATATCACACGAATTTTATCAGGATCTATCTTCAATCCTTCACTGCACACAATGTGTCCTAACAATTTCCCATATGGTACCATCAAAAAATATTTTGTTGGGTTTAATGATATCTGTGCATTTTTGCACCTACTCATACATTCACTAAGGGTAGGAAGATGCTCCTTGATCTTCCCATAGATGGACCAATCATCCAAAAATGCTTTGAAGTTCCCCATTGCCAGCTGATCAAATATATATAGTATGATGCACTGAAATGTAGTTGGGGCATTACAGAGCCCAAATGGCATTCGATTATATGTGTAGATGCCATTCTCCACAATAAATGTGGTCTTCAGCTTATCCTCCTCGATGATGCTGATTTGATTGTATCCTGAGAATCCATCCAAAAATGAATAGATCTCATGTCCTGCAACTTCTTCCAAGATAGAATCTGTGAAGGGAATGGGGAAGGGGTCCTTAATGGTCACTGTGTTTAGACTCCTAAAGTCTACGCATATTCTGATCTTATCTACTTCCTTCTTCAAGGTGATCACTATAGGTGAAACCCATTCACTATTTGTCACCCTGAATATGATTCCTGCTTCCAACATCTTTTCTATCTCCGTGTTTACTAATGTCGCATACTTTGGGTTCATTCTATATGGCCTTCTCCTTACAGGTTGAGCACCAGGCATTAGTGTGATCTTATGGACACATAATTCTAGTGGGATTCCTTTCAGGTCCTTATATGTCCATGCGAAGACATCCTTGTACTCCAAGAATATCTTGAAAGTTGTTGCCTTCAATACCGGATTCCAATCATCACCACAATGGACCATCCTAGGTTCCTCCTCCATTCCTAGATTGATGTCCACTATCTTAGGTCCTTCATACTTGATATTTTTTGGCTCACTCGTAGCTTTCATTACATTCTCAAGGTGTGCCGGTCTTGTATCAATCTCTGCATCTCCTACTGTATACTCCGCAAAGCTTTTTGGAAATGTCCACTTCTCTTCTATTTCCTTCTTAGTTTCTTTACTGACTTTTGGTTTGTCTTGTTTTTCCTTGATCTCCTCTGACTCAATACAGAGGCAGTTGGGCTGAAATATTTTGTACTCCTCCATTTTCCAATGAAGAAGTCCGCTATCAGATCGAGCTTCATCTTCACTACATTCATCTAGGTACAACATTCCCTCTCCATCAGGTTCATGCCCTTCATCCCCTGAGGAATTTTTTGATTCATCGGTTGTAGCTACATCTTCACTAACTCTTTGATTAGCTAGATTAATCATGTATTTATGTTGTCCTTTCTTAAAAGTGATCTGATTCTTTCCCCAATTGTGATTAACTTTGGCTACTCGTAGCCATCCTCTCCCCAAGAGAGCATCGTATGCAGGTTTCTGCATTGTAATCACAACGAAATCCAAGACAAATTCTTGTTCAGCTATCATTACCTATTGTGCTGTTAAGACTTCCTTTATGTCAATACCATTCTAGTCAGCACCATATAACTAGAAGCTCGGTGCCCATAGGGATGGAGTGCCTAGTTCTAGCCAAGTTCTCTCAGGTAGCACATTGACACTGGATCCTCCATCCATGATAACTTGTGTCAATTTGTGCCCTAAGATCTCCATATGTACTAATGCAAGTTTCTTTCCCACATCAATCATTAATACAGTAGGATCCATAAATTGATCTTTTCATTCTTCTTCCTAGATTGGTTGGCTCTCTACCTCCATCACCTTTGTGGTTGTAATTCTTCCACAATTGCCTTCTACAATTCTAGGATAGCTTCTAGCAAGTCGGATACTTTAAGTTCCACTATGGTATCCAAAACTTGTGTTGCCAGATTTTGCACAACTGTCTCCTGATCTGATGGTTTTCTCAATTCCTTTCCAGCTCTCGATTCTATTGGTTTAGCTTTCTCAACTTCTTCTTGCAATATTTTCTTTGTTGCTTGCCAGCGTTGCTTTTCTTTTGTTGGCTCAGGATACTTATCCTTTTTAGCCTGATTCCTCATCATGGCTAAAACTTCCTGAGTTTCCTCCTTAACTTGAGGAACTTCGATGTCCAAATAACTAACATTCTATGGGTTACTCGAACTCACCTACTTTGGACAATTCTCTTCTTTGTGGTTCCCCGGACCACACCATCTACACATGTGTGTAGTGCTTGTTTGCGGTGTCCCTTGCATCGGAGGTGCAGGATAATTTTTCGCAAAATGCCCCCACTCTTGGCAATTGCGACATTGTATGACCGGCCTACCTTTCGATTCATACTATAAATGACTTTGTCCTCCTTGTCGATTACCTTGGTTTTGTCTCCCACCTCATCTGCTATTTATATAACCACCACTTGTTGCTTGTTGCCCACCTCCTTGGGCCTTCGATTTCTCTTCCTACTCCTAGATTGACAGTACCTATGGGCGTACTCTTGCATTATAGGGACAGATCATTACCTCATGCCCCATCACATTACAAATATGGTAATAGTCATTCTTCGAACATTTCATATTTGTATGTCCCTCTATTTTGCATTTTGTGCACCACAACTCATTCCTATCCGGCTTGATCTTTTGTTCTTTTACCATCTTATCAAACTCTTTGCGGAATGATGCTACCATCCTCTGTATAGTGTCATCTTCTTCACTATCTGAATCCTTCGACTTGGGATGAGACAAGATTCTCGTATACGTCTATTTTGATTCACTCTCAAAGTTCTTTGCATGTTTAAGCACTTCCTCATATGTTTTGGATGGTACTACCTTCATATTTTTCTTATATTTTGGTAGTAACCCATCTACGAACCACCATTTTACTAGAACATCTACCAATGGCATCTGCATCTTATCGACTAATTGCTTCAGTCGATGGTTGTAGGATTTCACATCCTCATCAGCTTTCTATTTTGTCATGCAAAGCTCGGTAACAATGTCTCCATCATCCTTTAAAGGTCAAAATTCTTTGATGAACTTCTCCTTTATCTGATTCCAAGTCTAAAAATCAATGTTATTTTCTCTCTTCAGGTACCAATCTATTGCCAATCCTCTCAAGGTAGCAGGAAATAGGATTACCCAATCCTCCAGTCTGTCTACACCATTTGCTCTCCAAATGGTTATGCAAGTCCCTATATGCCATGTGGGGTCTTCCTTACCCTCACCTGAGAATGGTGGACATCTTTGTTTGGTTGCTCTATTAGCCATCTTAGGAGAGTCATCGCTCTCACTTGAGGTGTCTCATGGAATCTCTATCGGATTCCTCCTTGGAGGTGTCTTACTCCCATTGTCATCAGAAGTGTCAATTCGAGGTATCTTGTTTTGTCCCACCACTCGATGACCAAATTCTCGTGCATCTTCACTTTGCGACCTCCTTCGCTGGTGTGATGGAGATGGTCTTGGTCTGTCCTCCTGAGTCCTCGCGTCCTGTTGCTCTGGTGCCTGACTCCCATCCTCTACACCCCCTTGCAACCCTTCTACCACTTTCTCAGGTCTTACCATCCACTCTCCATCATCTTGCACTTTTTCTTTGTCAACCTTCTCCTCTACGCTTGGTGGTTCTATATCCTCATCTTCTGTCTCAATCAACAATGCCTCAAGGTCTCCTTCTTTGGATGTCCAAACTTGCTCTATTTTTGGTTCGTACGTACTCTAATATGAGTTACTCATGTTTCCTCTTTGAGAAATCCTCATGCTCCTTCTTACTAGAATTTTGTCTCATGGTTCCCATCTCCCATGACTTCGTGTACTGGTGTCCATCATAAAAAATCACCTCTAGTATTTAGTCAAATTCGACCCGTTTTAACAAGAATGCCAGATTCGATAAGGCAATGATGCCAAATGTAGCATAATGGTGGAGTATTCCTAGTAGGGAGGTGTTTTCTAGAGGTCAGAATGATTATTAGGCTAAACCCAACTCACTTTCCAAATCGTACGGTCTCATGCTCACTCAAACTACCCTTGTACGAACTGTAATCACCTTGTACGACCCTTAATTACCTACACTATATGATCTCAAATCATACAGTGTCAAATATGGTATGATATTGTACTCAGAAAAACTGATAGATGCTATTTTGGAGGCTGTCGTACATAGTTTTGTAATCGATCAAGTCGATCTCCCAAAACTGCCAAATCGGGTAAGTTTCTATCAATCGCCTGTTTTACCAAATCGGGTAAAAGTGCTTTGTACGATTTGTACGGAAGTCGATGTATGATATGTATGAACTAATGGTACAACATGGCATTATTTGAGATGCTCTACTGCTCCAATCTCTCTCCGGGATGTTTTGTAAAGGTTTAATAGTCCAAACAATGCAATCTCCTTCATAGGCAAAATATCCTAACCGGGATGGTGAGAGATTCCATGCGCTTGACTATGCCCAAAAATCATACAATGCTCTTTAATACATCTTTATCAATGCCCTCATGCTTCTAAATAATTCTCCATGATTCACCAATGCCAATTTCCCTAACCAAGTTGCAACAATGCATAAAACTAACATATAACAGTAAGATAGAAAACACAATCACACAATATCCATCCACAATTCATTATCCATCATTATCAGGATCATACACAGTCATCCACAATGTCATTATGCTCATTAATATCTATATATTCGATTACAATGTGGAAAAACTATCTCAATGTAATTGCAATAACTCGAGAATCACACTATAAGTACTTAACTCTCTATTCTAGCAACCAGTAACCAGTAAACTAGTAGCCAGACCTATAAATTTGAAAATGGGGCCTTATATAACATTGTCTAGGCCATTCCAAAGTGGTTCCTGAGACAATCCATTATTCACAACTGCCCATGTACAACTGAATACATTATTTTGGCTTTTTCCTAAGTCTAATACCTTAATTAGCAAATCCATGCGCCATTTCATCTTGAAATTACATTTCCTTTGCATTTGAGTGAATTTCGGTGCACCCTGTATGATTTTCTAGTGCCCTGTACGATTTTCCAATCCAGTTGTACGATTTTTCCCTTCACTGTACGATTTTCTCCCCACTGTACGGTTTACAAAACTTGAGCAAATTGTCACAAAACTATCAAAATCGAGCAAATCACTTCTTCTTCTGGGAGGTGGATTTGCTGCCTACATGTATGTATTCCCCATCATTAAGTCGGCTAACTTTCCCACGAAGTTGATGGTCTACATTGTTTTGCATCTTGATTTCCTTAGTCATATTTATTTTATCTCCTTAGTATATATGGGCACATCTCGGATAGCCTAAAAAAGTGGGATAGTTATGGTGAAATTTTTTAGGCTTGATAGGATATCAAATTCGGGTTGTGTTGGCTTCTTTTGCTCTTGTAGCCATTTAGGGAATGGGGCCTTTGTCTTCTCAACAATATTTTCTTCCTCCACCTCTTCTATCAGAGGGGAGTCTCCTACTTCCTCCTCCAATTCTACCATAGAAGGCATTTCTACTCCTAGTTGCTTGTCTGATCTAATTTGTATTAGATTACAACTAATATGGTACATCAGATACATCTCTCCTTCCACCTAGTATACCGGTTTGTTTGCCTTGTTGTTTAGATTCACTATCGGCTGTGCTGGTAACTATGCAGGTCTTACCGTAGGCAATACTGGTAAGCCTTGCTGAGGCGGTCCCTGCACCATGTTCTGTGGAGTGGTGTTCCATGGGACGTGGCCTCTCCACGATTGCTGATATGGCATTCACATTTGCTGATTTGGAAATGCCGCACCCGGAGGTGCTTTCGTCCAGGGTGGTGGTCTCCACCATCCCATGTTAGGGTGGTGGAAGCTACCCTTGTGGCATATGGTCCTCCTCCATAATGTGGCATCCCCTGTGGGCATATTCCCATAGGATTTTGCTTCCACTCTCCTCTGATTGCCCACGAAGTAGGCTTCGATTACATTAGCATATTCTTTGGCATTGGGTAGCTATGGGTATAGTCGAGTTTTATGATTCTTCTGGCAAACCGTACATACTATGACCTTGTTCTCTAGGTAGGCATTCTTGGCATGCTTCCCTCTGCATTTAGGGTAGAAATAGGTTAATTTTGTGTTGTTCTCCTATTTCCTCTTCTCCAACAATAGTGTATCTAGCTACAGAGCTAGAGAGGATAGCATTTTGCTCTTTAAATCCTCCAGCATGTTGCCTATCTCCATTTTTGTGACTGAAGTGGTTACTTTCACTATTATGGTGGTTGGCTTACCTCTCCTCCGTTATTAATTTTAGTATAATTGTTGGATATCTTCCATAGCATACTGGTAAACATCTCCTTCAGAGATCATATTCAGTGCTTCTAGTGACTCATTGTTTAGCCCCCTCAAGAAAATACTTTTGAGGGACTTATCCCCTAACTTTGCATGAGGGGATCACTACAGGTTAAAATTAAACCTTTTCGAGTATTCCTCCAGGGATTCATCCTTTTTCTGCATCATGTTGAGGACTTCCTCTCTAGAATCTTATGCTCTACCAAAGTCTTGATATTGCTCTAAAAAGAGCTTCTTCATCCCGTCCCATGTGGTGATTTGTTTGTTCCCCATCCCTATGAACCACCATAGGGCTCAGTCATCTAATGTCTATAGGAAGAGTTTCAACTTCTGGGCGTCCGATTTATAATCAACAGACCTACACAATACATCAAATTTGGAATAAAAATAGGTCGAGGTCTTTCTTCGGTATCCCTTCAAGGTAGGGGAGATGGGTAGGGAAATGTTTTTCTTTTTGGTGTCTCCTACCCCTTCCTTTATCGGGAAATTGAACCTAAAAGGGCACTTCTACCATTTTTAGAAAATGTGGTCTCTAATATAGCGTCTATAGTCTCTTGGTCATTCAAAACTTCTGGGTCAGGGCCTTGAAGTTAGTTGACGTTATCGTTCGATCCTCTACGACTTTCTATAGTAGGTCTTCCTCTCAGGGTGTCCTCTTAAATAATGGGTTTACAATAGTTTGTTCTTCCCTAGGTCAGTGAGATGAGGAGACACTTTGCATGAAGTGAGGAATCTGACTCTAGTGGGTTGCTGGTGATGAGTTGAGAGATTCTAATTCAAACTCTAGATCTTCTATCGATCGATTGATCGGGTGGACTCTATTTTATAAAAAAATCATTTGGTCCTCTTTTTCTTAGTGGACTCATACAAGGTCAGGTCAAAGGTCTTAAGGGGTAATGTAATTAGTCTACTAGTGATGCTTCCCAGACAACGATGCCAAAATTTTGGATGCCAAACACTGGTGAATTTGTCCTATATTTGTCACAACACTTCTCATTCAAATTGTCAATCTAGGGAAATCGTAAGCTTGTGAAGGGTCACGGTTGAGACTAGTCACGCTACCACTTTAGAGATTATCTGTTTAACTACCATTGGGGGGTGTTTGTATAACATCAATAAGATCGTCTGCCTCAATAAAAATCACTCATAAATAATAATGCAAATAAAATAAACACACCAACTGATACAAAATGAAAATGCTTCTTATAAATAAACACACCTCTAAGATAACTAAGCTTAAGCCTAAGACATAAACATACTACCATGCATAATGAAATTACGTAAATAACTAAGAGGGGAGGAATATTGCTTGAGAGTGGGCTCGGCTCCACGTATCCCGTCTGATAAATATCATAAACGAAATGCTACTTTGACGAACATTCACACTTTATTAATTATGCAATGAAATATTACATACATCAATGCTCTATCAAATATGTCTCTCTGCTACGAGAGGGGGAAGTCGGTGTGTTTATATACTACACACCGAAAACTTCTATGTATTTCTGTTACAACCAGCATCTCGATTTAGCCTAAACTAGGAGAGTTCACACATAACCGGTGGCACAATAAGTAGCCTCTGAAGTCATTTCCTAGTATTCTGATAAATTTTGTTTCATTATGGTTTGGCTTCGTGAGTAGTTACGTGTCCACCCACTCTGGCTGGGACAACCCATCCATCCATAGTTTCCCATAGATGATGTGGAATGGTGGTCAATAGGATCCTTCTCTAGTCATTTTGTCAACACGCATAATTTGGGCATCGACCTTGGTAAGGTGCCTAACTGGTAAGGCGCTTACTCGAGGTACGCAATGCCTAGACTTTAGTAGGTGCCTACTCAAGACACCGGAGTTAAGGTGCTTACTTTAGTGAGGCGCATAACCCTCGGTAAGGCATCCTACTAGTAAAAAGGTACCTACCTTAATAAGGCACCTACCTCAGTAAGGTGCCTACCTCAATAAGGTGCATGCTTTGGTTTACCTTTATTTGATTGAGCAAAACCGTACTAGAATAAAGGTAAGGACAACGCGACTGAGCAAAATATGACAAAATAAAGGAAATAGCTACACACAACACACTTCACACATGGATTAGATAATACACATGATTTTATTAAATATATACATAACACTTCATAAAAATATACGTACTCATGATATAATGTCATGCAAAAATCGTTAGTACATATACAAAAATATGAGCATTTCTGGTGCTCATCA
>JAQPPZ010004288.1:0-15292 GCA_028583015.1 Wollemia nobilis
TTGTGTGTTTGTTTGCTCCTTGAGTGTGTCAAAGGTGGTAGGCCAAGTCCGTGTCCTGGGAATTTTTGGCATAATGGATACCCCTGCCTCCTTGGGTCTTACCCGAAAGTGGCATTCCTTTTGGGATGTTTTCTACAAATAAAAAAAATATGAAAATAAGATAATTTTATCCTACTTGCTATAATGAATAAACCTAATGAAATCCTTAATTTGGTCAGTAAGAATCTCTAAAATGCTAAGTAAACCACTAAGATGATTAATCTAACCTAATGAAATATAATGAGAAAAATAAGAATATCTTTCACCATTTATAAACCATAGCTCAAATGAGTGGTCTGCACTGTACTCTATGGCTATCAATCGTAGTGAGAAATAGATTAGTTTTTCCCTCCAAATCCAAGGCTATGGGCTTGATCCTCCTTGTCTAATTGATGATAAAGGGTCACCTTATTGTCCTATGATTGGTTTGGCAATTGAATTGCACAATTGGGCCTTTGTTTTCCTGAATTCATGTTTCTTGGCATTCTAGCTCCTTAGGGCATCCATGACATGAATTGACTTGATGCTTGAAATTTTTGCAAGTAAATGGCAACTAAAACTCTCTTAGTACACTCATGTGAGTCTACAATCCGACAGGGATTCACTTCTTTTATCTCCAATGCTCACTTCTCTTTTTTTCCTAATTTGAAGGGGTACTTATAAGATTCCCCAAGGGCTAGGGGTGGCTTCATGGAGAAGCCAAGATCAAGAAGAGGTGGTTGGGATAGTTGGATTGTAAGCCTCTAGAATATTCCATCCTTTAACTACCCTCTTCTAGATCAAATGGTCATTCAAATTGATTTGTATTGGATGAAGGCCAACTGAACTTCAGTTCTAGACCATGGATGACAGTTGTGGTCTAGCCAGTAAACCACTGGTGTCAGCTACAGTTTAGACTGTAGACCGTAGATATCAATAGTAGTTTGAGCTGATTAGGCCAAGGAGCATAAATTTAGTGGTTAAAACCACTACTCTATCTTTGAATCTATCCAATATCTTCCATATGGTCTATAGCATGTCCCATATGAGTAGTTGCCATCGACATGATGTGTTTTAGGTGTCTATAGTAGTGATATCTACTGGAAGTCCTACTGGGTGTTCCACCTTGATATGCTCCCATCCCCAGATCTAAAGGAGTAAGATACAAGCAATACTGGCTTATTTGTGACACTGGATGCAATATAGCTTGTCATAGAATTGCGCTAGCAATGCACTCCCCAAGCATATATGAGCAGTGCCTCACTATCAATCAAATCCTGTACCATCACCAAGAAGTTCCATGGGAACCTCACTCTAGAGAAATCAGGTATAAGGACATTGTAGATGACCATCAACAGCACAACATGTCTTCAGGAGAAGACATCCTCTTGGTACCACCGAGCAACAAAAATCCCACTATAATGAGAATCTTGGGAGGTAGTAGTAGCATGTCTCCCAAATAACCTCGCAAAGTCTACATCTTAATCATTAGTGGGAGAAGATAAAATGGGCACTCCATGAAAGGGGACCTTGAAGATCCTATAGATATCCTCTGGTGTAATGGTCATCTTGTCAGTAGGGATGTGAAAGGTATTAGTCCTAGAGTCCCACCTATGGTCCAGGGCAATTATATAGGCTTGATCCAACATAATTTTCGAAAGCACAGTAACATACTAGAGCCCACAAGCCTCTAGCCACTCCCAATCCATGTCATCCAGTAGAGGCAAAATTTCCACAAGTAGCTTCAGGTCTTGAGCCCAAGTAGACAAGATCTAAGAGTAAAAAATAAATGTCTAAATCAAATGCACTCACAGACTAATAAATGCATAAAATATAAAATGATGCAAACTAATCTACATAAGCTTAAGGTAACAATCATAGTGTATAAATGCACCTAAAAAATAAAAAAATAAAAAATGTTTCTTCAAAATTTAAAGAAAAATAATTAAAACTACCTTAAAATCAAAAAAAAAAAATCAACCTAAAGCTACCTAGTTTCTCACACCAGGAGTGGCCAAAAACTGACTGTTGAAGCTGGTAGTGGCCAATTCCCAATGATAAAAAATTTGACTGTTGGATTTCAAACTAGTCGTTGATAGTGACAATGGCCAGACTTAGCCCAGGCTAGCCGCTCTGAACAGCAGCGGCCAGCGAGCAACATGCCAACAGTGTGCCCTTATGGTAAAAATTTAGATAAAAATGCAAAGTAACCTATAATTAAAGGAAACCCATCTACTTAAACCTTAAATTAAGCCTATCTACTAGTTTAATTCATTACCAATAGGGTTAATGAGGTTCCTTTACCAAATTTTTTAGTTAGGTTAAGTTTACCATAGTAACAAAAGGAGGTTAGGGTTTAGAAAGGTACCTATGAAGCTTCAACTCCTCTACTGGTTGAAGCCTTGCCCTACTCAGCCATGGCATCCAATTGATAGAGTTCTAGTCACAAGAAATCACTTTCATCTTAGAGCTCCAAAAGTAGAATTGAAAATTGGAATAATGAAGAGTCATAAACCCTAATTTTATTTTGTCTTTTCTACTCAAGCCTTGGCCATTGTTGGCATCAATGGCCTAAAATTTTTAGCCACTGGATCTTACATCAGCCATGAAGCAGCAATTGGAGGTTGCTAGACCTAACAGCGACCAAGAACCAATAAGAAATTTACTCAAATTCTCACCACATAGCACCTCAAAATGGGTCATTAGACACATTCATAGATCCAGAAGAATCAAAACTTCAAAAATACCAAAACAAAATTACATATATCAAAATCCAAAAACATATAAAATAAAAAAATCCCAAATGAGCCTCGTAGTCAGTTATTTTCTCTATACACTAGGTGATTGCAATGACTAACCCTCCATGAAATTTGGCAAGATGAGTAAATTACCATAAGGCCACTTGGAGCAAATTAGTTATGGTAGAATTGAGATACTTCACTTCAAACTTGAAGAAGGTCATGATGACAAAATTGCATCACATAAACAAGGATTCATCTCCTTTCTTCTATAACATGTCTAATAAATCATCAAACATAGTGATGCAACATACAACTATAATAGAATTGCTATCACCTTGATTTCCTAATATGGCCATTATGGTCAAATTGCCCCATGAGATAGAGATATGCAATTACCAAACATGATTGAAATCACACCCAGATGGGAACTACTCTATAAAAATAATTGAAACCCTCTAAATAGGTCCAAATCATTCATTTTTGTCAAGCGACTTGTCGCTTTATTAATTTTCCTTTCCTCATCGACTTGTCGCTTGAGGGGGTAGTAAAAAAATTTCAAAAATCATAATCAAAATCAAAAAAATATCTCTCAATCATGTCAATTTATGTTCATATTACGAATCATTACCAAAAACTATCATAAGCTTACCCTTTGCTAGGGAAAAAAGCAAATATGATAGTTAATTTTGTAGCTCTCCTTTCGAACTTATAGTAGTACTAAAGCTACCCAATCACTTGATGAACGAGTGCAAACATCCACAAATTTAAGCCTTCCATTCTATTGGAATCAATGATTCTAGGATATGCACCCTCCTACATGACTGGGGTATCCAATGTTGATCATATCAATGATCATCATCCAACCTACAATGTGACCTTAGGTGGTCTATTTTTGCTCTGCACTATATTTCCTACAATGCATCCCAAAAAGGGGTATTTGTAGACAACTAAAACATGTCATTTTTAGGAGACTATCCATATGGACACATTCACAAACCATATGAATCCTATTGTATATCTCCAAGAGAAAGCAGTGGTCCTAACCACTCAAACAGGGCAGTTCTAGCCCATCCAGGCTTGGTCGCTTACAAGCAGAGTGACCAAGACACCATGCCACTGAAGACTACAGTGGTCAAACCTAGCTATTGGACTTGATAGTGGCTAGCACCATGCATAGTATAGCCATGAATACAAGCCCAGATCATGCAGTATTAATACACCTTTACATTGTTTATGAGTGGATTTTGGTGAGGAACTCCCTCAGTTCCTCCTAATTACCCCTTCAATGCCAATTTCTAATTGATGCTTCCCACCCAGAATGGTTAGTCGCATGCAATTTGGATTGAAGCTTCTCTAGGAAACCAAGGGCTAGATATGAGAGGGAAGTCTACACATAGGCTCTCCCATGAAGAGCAAAATATCCACAAATTTTTAGAGTTATGCAGCAAAGCCTTGACAAAACGGAGAGCCAAGCTACGTCCATTTGAAGAGCATTGGAGCATCGTCCAGATGAGCTACGTTCATACACAAATATTTAGATTCATTATTCCCAACCATAAATCAGTGTAGGAGACATTCCTAGAGACCCTCAAACATCAATTATAGCAATAAGGATAATGATATAGCCCTTGATTCATGAGATGAAGAGCTTCATATCATGGCCGCTATCTTGCACAATGGCCCACAAGCATATTTTAGGGTATAGATGTTATTCCTCTTTGCTTTAGCTTAGATTCATTACTACTAGCTTTGCTTCATAGTCACAACTTAGATCTAGTTTCATTAATGCATTTATTTCATATCTCTTAGCTTTCCAACATTTATTAGTCTGCTTATTCTTGTATTTCATTATTATCGTGATTATTTAAGATCTGCTAACAAAGGCCTCATCTGTAGAGGCAGTCCATCCTATTAAGCGTGCTTTTTTGTTTCCATGAGCATAGGTATAGATATTTAGGTTTAGATTAGAGAAGTAGGAGCACAAAGATCCCTTCAAGACCATATTTGGATAAGGGAGCATCTATAAGCCCCCATACATTTTTGTGTGCAGGGCCAGGATGCCTACGTATGTGTATCATTCCTTTTTGGGGAATACAGCCGATCGTTACCCTATATTGTTTAAATATTTTTATTAGAATGATGGGTATCCCTTAGAAGGATGAACTTGTAACTAAGGATTCAATTCATCAATAAATAAAGCATATTTATTTGTTTTCTTATTTTCATGTTACATGTGCTTTCAATACTCTCATTTTTGTGCAAGTGATAATATTCATAATAAATAAAATTACAAGTAGGGTAGCCTAGAGGGGTGCATGCCTCTTGAGGTCACACACTTGGATACTCCCAAAGGTAGTCATTCCCTCAGCCCTGGACCACTAGTGCTCTTCATATAGTCAAGCAGCCTCTCCCTACAGATTGGTAACCTCTGCCAGTGTAGTATCCCTCTCAGCTTGCAACTGGACAATCTGTGTCTGTAGAGAAGCTAGTTATACTTGCAACTCCTCTATCCTCTAGATTTGGCCTCCTACCATTGCTAATGTATATGCCACCCTATGGTCTCTGATATATGGTGCCTCTACCGATGTGGGGGCATCTCTCACCCCTGCCTCTTAGATCCCTACTCCTGGGATGGTCTCCTCTACCACTTGGATCTGGACCCATGTCAGCCTCTATCTCAATGTGATAGGAGCCTATTTTTTCCTCTCTATGGCCCTAGGATCTACCTCTCAGAATACTCATTGCATGACCAGGTCCACCACCTGGTGCCTTTGTACTGGTATATATGGGGAAATACTCTAGGGTATTACTCCTTTGTAGCACCGCCTATACCTAAGGGTCATCTCTAGGTCTATGTAAGGAGGATCATCTATGTCCTTAAACCATATGATGAGGTTTGGCTCACCTACAATCCTTGTTGGGTCCTAGGTCACCCTATGATACTAGTAGTCCCTCAGGTTTGGGAATCCCTGTAAGATCCTAAACTACCATAGTACTTGATCGAACATGAGTACCTCTGTCTCTCCCTTCTCCAACCTCAACCATATGATCATCCTCACCCTCTCTAGCTCTATCCTATCATCTACCTATCCAAGGTGAAGCCTCCATGGTTTCTAGATGAGTTGTGTATCCATAGGGCCCTCGTAGTCCTCTTTAGGAATCTTGACCATCTATATGCTATTGACCACTCTGGGTTGGGTGATGGTCTTAGTATTGCTAATAGTATTTGCACTATGATGTTCTACCAACACCACACCTAGAGAAAATTCATACACATCAATCCTGTATGTTCCTTATACACGATGTTTTACAATTTCCTATATAGGCAGGCCAACACATAAAGGCCCCATGCAAATCAAACTCCCTAATATAACATGTCTATCACTACTCCTATCGGTTCCTATGATAAGTGTCATGTCAAGAGACCAGCCACAACCCCTAAGAGCACCATGGTCAAGGGTCCACTATGTAGTGGCCAACCAGTTCATCAACTGCTATGGTGCCCTCTCACACGTGATGGGTGAAACCTATAAAAAATCATTGAATATTGGTCACCTTCCCTCATGATCCATAGACCTCTCTCCCCTTTATGGGGATCCTCAAGATCCACCACACGTCCTCCAGTGTGATGGTCATCTCCCCTATAGGTAACTAGAAAGTGGAAGTCTCCAGATACCACATCTTTGGTAAGGCGGTCAACATCGCCCTATTTGGCTCTATCCATGGCATCCTCACTATATGGTCCATATCCACTATCTCTATTCTAGCCCTCTTTGCCTATCCTAGAGCATCCAACTCTGCCAAAGCCCTTGCTCATCACTCTTGAATCCTGAGAATACCTAGTTGCATTCACCAAACAAAATAAAATTTAATCAGTTCCATAATAAAGTTAAATAAATTAAAATTAATTCAACATCATTTATTAAGCATATGGAAATTACAATTCAAAATTTACACTTCAGGTTTTACTTGTTTGCTTTCTTTTCTTCCTTTTTATCTTTTTCCTTTTGATTTTATTCTTTTTTCTTTAGTTTTCATGAAATTGTGTCCCCTTTTTAGGGAGCGTGACTTTGCTTTTGCAAAACTGTACCCACTATTTTTTAGGTGTGACTTCATGAAGTCACACCTAGTTTCTGCTAGGCATGATTTAACCACACTTTAGCCAAGGTAAAATCATTATTGGGATGCAAATTCATGCCCTGGTCGTGGTGTGAAATCCATCAATTTTTACAATGATTTCCTCTAAAAATTCCTCAAAACCCTAATTGAATCACAAAAAATAAGGTAAAATAAAGTGAAAGGAGGGTCAAAAGCAATCCTTACCCATTCTCAAGCCCGAACCTCATCCCTCACAATCACCTCTTGATGAATTGGATGTGTCATTGTATTTTTCTCCTAGAGCTCTATTTTCTCTCCTCCTCACGGTAAAAATGAATTAGGGTTTTACCCCTGTTTACCTTTTTAACCCTATTTTTTGTTTTTATTTTTACCCCATTTTCTTTGCTTGGTTTTTTCTCTTTCTCTCTCTCTTATTCTACATCATTTCTTTCAATTTTTTATGAAATATCACTTTTTTTAATAAAAACTCAAGGGGGCACCCCGGTCTATAGAGGCATTAATGTCCCTAATGCCTTGATTTGTGTGCAAATTAAAAAATGTTCAGAATGAAACCATTTTTACACCACTCCTTTCTTATAACTTGGCCACCCCATTTTTGCTTGTTTTTTTTTGAGTGTGTGCCTACATCCTTTTTTTGATGCATTTAATAGGCCATAAATGCATCAAAGAGGGGGCAAAATGTAGACATAGAAAATTGACCCATTTTTCAATGGGCAATCTTCCTTGTAACCCCTAAGAGGTCCTCAATCCTTACGAAGAACAAGGGAAGACCTCTTTACCCCTCATTTTTAGTTTGTTTTATCTTTTAGCAAAATCGCACTCCATCTTTACAAGGCGCGACTTCGCGCAAGCGATATCACGCCCTATTAGGACGAGGTGTGACTCCCTATTTTTAACTTATATTTTTTTTTTTTTTTATTCTTTTAGGCCCACTTAGACCCAGGTTTAAACCCTCCAATGTGTTTTGGCATTATATTTGGGTTTATTTTACCCATATTTTTCCCTCTGATTTTATCTATAAAAGGAAGATTGTTCTTTCCAAATCATATATGCAAAATTTAAGTGCAATGAGATATGCGAGTAATGCAAACTTCTAATTATTTATTAAGCTCAAAATATTTATGATAGTTCATTCTTCTTCCTTTATTTTCTCTACTACAAGCTAACCTTGAAGTGTGAATTTTGGATTTGATCTTCTATTACGTGGATTGGATTGATTTGTTGTGTGACTTGGTGGATCCATGGTGTAGTTTAGAGAGATAGAGTGCTCGCTCGAATACTTCAATATTCTCTACCTAATTTTGTGACATCCATTAGGGTTTTCTCACTTTTTTTTTACATTTATTTCATATTCTACACTCACTTTTTATTTTTCATTAGTCTGTAGTGATATCATACCCTACATTAGTGAGGTACGACTTCACTTTCCCTAATTAGGGTAAACCGGTCTACAGAAGCAAAATCGCACCCCATCTAGGTAGGGCGCTCACGCCCGCTCTAGGTGAGGCACGATTTTTCCCTAGGGCACACCGGGAGCAATTTCAAGATTTTATTTTCACTGTTGCATTCCATTATACATCTAGATCATACCATTGTATTTTGTTTTCTATTCTCTATTAATGTATTTTTGTTTTATGGTTAATTCTCCAAAGATCAATTTTCAATTTTGTATTAAAAGGTCATATAAAAGTACTAGGGGGCTTGATTGTTGTACCTCCAATATCTATTACACAGTGTTCTAATAAGAACCCCTAATGCTAATTCCATTTTTTAGTGTTTCATGAGTGATCTTGAATAAATAGGTATTTTTGATATCATTGGATAAGAGGTAGAAAAAGCTAAATCAACCACCGGTCTAGATAAGTGCTCTAATAATTATATTGGTTGAAGATCTGATTTAATTATTGATTCCTAGGAATCTAAAAGTGAAAGGCATTTAGTTTGCATCTAGGGATAATTGTTGTGCATTTATTTTTATATTTTTACTTTATAATTTTTTTTGAAATAAAACCCTAGATTACTGAGCATCCAAAATAAAGAATCATTTTAGGCTAGCTCTTGTATGCTTGCATTCTATTTTCAACTATTCTTTTCTACTTTTTGTATTTTCCTTTATATTTTTTACCTTAGATCTAGAAATTCCAAACTTAGGTCTTTTATCAAAATCAAATACATCAAACTATCCCAAATATCCTAAGGACTTGGAGCGAGTCCTAAAATTATTCCTGGTGAACCCTTCCCCCTAGCATCGAGTGTATAGAACAACATACCCCCACGGTCACCTTGGCTCTCTCTTACAGATCCAGCCAATAATTGTACATGTTAGGGTAGTTTTACCCCTCTACAATGACATCATATTTTATGAACTCAAGCCTGATATCGCACCTATGAGCAGAATAATATAAATAAAGAAAAGTATCTAAGCCTAAAAGTACCCGAAATAATGAATTCACTATAAATTAGCTCTATGAACAAACAAAGAGCCCAATTTTGGGTAGATTTTAGTTAAAGGTCATTTTTAGATCTGCAAGTACCATGATGCCTTCCAACTAGCTCTAGCTAAATTCTAACTCATGTCATCCAAGCAAGAAAGAGATAGCTCCACTAATGCATCTACTTGTAGAAGGTCATTGCAGATCAATGAACCAAATTCAAATTCCTACGTAGAATGAAATCTATGCCAACCACATTGGTTTCCAAAACATTCTATCTATTTTTCTATAAATATTTCATAACAGAATGTAAATCTTACACTACAAGTTTCAATAACAACCTATAAATATGAGCAAAGACCTCACTCAAATGGTTAGCTTTGTAATCCTTGCCTAGTATTTGCTACTGATAAATGAAGTGGTAGTTGTTTGGTCTCCATTATCTTGTGTTTGCTTGTTTTATGTAAATGTCTTTTTTCTAAGTCATTTTTGTTACACTTTAATGTTATTCTATTATATTAAAGTAATTATGTTGTTTTAATTACCTATTGGATTGCTATAATTTGAAGTCCTTGGAATCATTAGAGACTTTATGCATTTATTTTAAGTAATTTCTATTACATTCAACACTTAGTTTATTCTATTAAAGTGGTCTTTAATCGCTATTATATTGCTAATTGTTTGAATCCTTGTAATGATTAATATGAATATAATGAGTTAAATAAACCTATAGATGTAATTACTAATGACTTATTTGTTAAGTTACATATAATTTATTGGATAGTTCATTACTCTATGACATCCAATGTTGTTACACTATATCCTGACCACATTTTATATCTTTTCATGTACCTTTACCCTTTCCTAACCCTTACTCCTTTTCTATCCATTTTTCCAAAATATAATTTCAAAGGAGTTGGCCTTCTTTAGTGGTTGAAACATAGGGTAACCTTATTTCATCTAATTTTTGTACTTTGGATAAAATTGACCAGTGCAATACCTTTCCTCAATGATGGAAGATTTTAGTCCAATAATATAGTAAGTTTTTAGCATACCTAGTGGGACCAAATGATTAAGTTCATCTCACCTTCTTGGAGGAATCAATATTTGATGAATAGTCTTGACATCATTAGCAAATATTGTATGTTCATCTGGCGACTCCCATTCTGAAATAAAACCCAAAATCATATTGTAATAAAATAATGATTTCTATCATTTGTTTTGTAATCTATGTATATTTATCACATCTTCATGTGATTACAAGGTATGTAGTGTCAAAATTCATATGTCTACTACACTACTAGTGGTTTCTGATGACTTTTATTGAAAATAACAATGAGAATTACCTGTAAAAATGGTTATGTCATCCCATGATCCAATAGTATTGTCCACATTAATATGATACTAGTCCTCTCAATGTTCCAATTCTTCATGAAATACCTAAAATTGCTCTAAAATCTCTACCTAGTTATGAAATCAAAGAAAAATGGCATATGAGCATTACCAAGACATAACCTCCCTAAATATTGTTTATGAAATCATATTTGAATATGTAATAATTATATTACTCATCCTCTATTTCAAAGAAAAATTTTTGCTATGGTATATATCTTTGGAAGATAAGTTCATCAATAGGTGGACAAAATTAGTAAAAGTTCTAATAACTGAGTTTGAAGACCCTAGGGATCCATTCTTATTTCTTACTCACTTTTCATTCATTTGAATAGTTTCACATGAAAGTATTTTTTACTTTAATATTTTTTTCAAAATAACTTGGAGAAGAATTTCTCAAGAATTTCAGCCTTCCCCCACCCAATTTTATCTTTATTATATTTATACATTCCATCATGGTCTAAGTATACACATTTAGTAGTATAAATAAAGAAGGTTCCCTCGTATATTTCAGTAAGCTACACGAGCTAAGAATATGTTAGTTATGACAAGAAAATATCCTCCTAGGAATACCATGTACCCACTTAACCTCTCCTCAATCCCATCCCATGCATCATTTTAGTAAGAGTCTAAGTCATGTTCACCCCAAACTCTCGATGTCATTCTTTGTTCTACCATATAGGAGAATCAACTTCAAACAAAACAAGAATTGAGAGCAATGGTCTAGAAGTTGACTAAAGATATTAGAAGAATGGAGTAATGACTCTCTTAGCATAAAATGGATAAGTCTGATGATCTTAGACCCATATCACAATAACTAGATTGGTATGCTAACTTCTGGCACTCTGTTGATATAAAGTGTATCACAAAAAAATGGAATACAAGGAAATATCTTGATGATAATAGATAAGAAGTAATTGATACTTCAATTATGTGCAAACCTTCATCATATAATAAGTATTGTTTTGAATAAAAAGGTCCAAATCTTATGTTTCCATAGAAAATTTATCAGCAGAAGATGTGGTGGTATTCACTGCAATACCTAAGTAAATGTTCATGGAAATTATGATCCCTGTCATCAACCAATACGAAGTAGTGCATAGTTTTGACCATGTCCTGAGTCCAATTGCACCAAGTGAAGTAAAAGAAGCCCACCCATATGCTCAAGTATCAATTAAATAGGTAAATCACTAAATCAACAAAGAGTAAAATTATACAAGATGTATTTTCTAGCTATGATTCAAAAATAGAGGGTGGAAATAGCAAAGCAATTTAAAGATTTATTCAAAACCTTTGTTCTAGCATAAGAATATTTGAGGAAATACTTATTAGTGACTGAAGAAGTGGACATGGTTGAGTTATCTCTTGAAAAATCAGAGAAACATGGTAAATCAGCAACAAAGAAGACATATTGGGGTATACAAAGAAACCAACCCTCTCCATTTTATTTCTCTTGCTTTAAAAAATGTATAACACACAATTTTGTAGTATATCCAAAAGCTAAAACCATAGTTATACTACTAGAATTCTGCAAAATATTGAGACTGAAAATTAGTCCAATGGAATCCCAACGGTAGCACTTCAGAGGAAATTCATAAAATAGTTGGTATCTTGAAAATTTTTCTAATGATAATACATGGATACCTATATCTTGTAGTGATACAAGAGACAATTATTATTGGTGTGCCTCCCTTGTTTGGCATGTGCTTATCTAAAGTCTTCCTAGAACAAGTTAGAGGATGCTTGAGCTAAAATCAAAACTACTTGGTAATCCCTTGTATCAGGAAGACAATAAAAATACCTAACTAGGGATTGCACCCTGTAAACACCTAAAAGTCACACATTGTCCCTCTCTCCATTTCCATGGTCAATCAATTTGCAAAACCCTTGAAAATTGCATAAATTAGGTAAAAACACTATTCATTTATCAAATCCACTATTCATCATCCTTAGCCCCTTTGGGCTAGCCAAGCCCCTTCCTACACTTAACCATAGGTCCTCATGCGACCTCATGGCAACTTAACTAAGGTTTAATCCTTCACCATGGTCAAAAAGCACTTTATGCTCAAAAGTCAATATTTTAGATCAAAATATGCTTTATGGCTAATTACATACTTAACTAGATCTAATTTTTATTTAATCTAAGCCTTCTACCTCACCTAGTATACTTTTACAATCCTAGCCTTCCACCTCATCTATGCTAGCCTATCCTAGCCTTGCCATCTCCTACCTAGATATTTCTCCACCTCACACTCCCCTAGGTCATAAATGAAATATGGAGACTTTTGCACTTAAAAAACAATTTAAATTGAAATATATTTCCTAAAAGGTGTTCATTAATGCCTAATGGATATTTTTAGCAAGTCATTATTATTTATGTATGGATGAGGAATTCTCTCACCCAACTCCATTTATGATCCAGGACACCTCCCAGGTAGACACCTCACCATTTCCACCTCATATGGGATACCTCATCCCCTCCCTCTCACCTTGGCCGAGTCTATAAATAGAAGACCATTTTCAAATTTTCACAACAACCCACTTTTGCTTATTGAAACCCTACTGAAATCACCATAGCCATTTACATTCAACACTCATCCATCACACAATAGTCATACAACCATTGCAATTGATTTATCCCTTTCATGGAGTCCTTTTGTGATTGATACAGGTTAACAATCTATCAAAAAGTACACTTTTTGAAGTTGACCTTTACAAAAATTGAATAAACAATTTCCCTAGGACAAGCAAAAAATCCAACTTGTAAATTTAGTACAAAAATAATAGGTTTGCATGACCCTATGCAAACCACCCGATTCATGACCAGTTCGCACAACCCCATGTGAACCTCTGCTACAAGCATCATAATCATTAGGAAAGGTGAGTATAGTTAATTTTAGTGTTTTCATGTTGTTTTTAATAGTTATTTTCATGTTTTGAGCATATTTCATGAGTCTTTTGTCTTCATAATCACAAAGTTTGACTGAGGTAGACCCCCCAACACACTAACAATATTTTAAATGTTAATAGGTCCAACAAAGCACAAGAACACATCCAAATAGTGGTGGCCCACGCGCAAGAAGCCCACCTACACCAAGGGACACAAAAGGATGAATCATGCTACCTTTGTACCAATTCCAAAAGGGATTCTTTAGGGAAGACCCCATTGTAGCCTTCAAAAGGATATCACAATTGTAACCCCTTTTATGATTTCAATACAAATGCAAAATATTCTATAATGTTGAATGAAGTGTTATAGTGTATTTTTTATCACTTCATTCTGGCATGCCCGATGGGACTCAAAACCACACCAATAATTATCTTAATCACCTTCTAACAAAAAATTATGGTCTATTTCTGTATGGTAGATAGTTGTTATCTTTGAAGAAACCCCAAACCAAAAGTGCCTTGAAAGACATCTCAGGCCAAATCACAAAAGGGTTGTTGGTTTACCGTTGAGCCTCCAAATAAAGTATAGAGTACAAACATGTGCATGTGAATTCCCTTAATCTACGTCAAACTTGATACTTGATACACAGGTATTGGTTTAGACACCCACAACCAATGATAATGTAAGTCAAGGGAGGTTAAGAGCCTCATGTTCCTGGGGATTGCATGCCCCCATACTTAGACCACAAATTATCTCTTACCATGGCGTATGCAAGGTTAAAGCATACTTGTATTTTTGTGTAGCAAATTAGTAGTTATCTTAATTTTCTACCATTTACTTACTTCAAGTATATGCATAATATTTTTGAGGTTTCTATCATCTTGTTAAGATTAAATTGACTTTTTGAGATTTTTGTGCAGGTACCAGTTCTAGAACATTCCAAAAACTTAAAAATCATCATCAAGACCTCTAATACAGTCAGTCCAGTCCTTGGATCCTAGTTCGTATGACCCTGTGTGAACCACCTATCAGAATATAGGTTCACATGAACCCGTGTAAACTTTCCAAATTAACATAGTTTTGGACCAAAAGGTACACCAGAGGCTTTTCCATTCACCTAGATGCAGGTATTGTGTGAAAACTTTTGATTTTCCTCTATTTTGAAGCTAATACTTCCTATTGGGCTATAATTTCCACAAATACGCACCTTCCTATCTATTGTAGTTAAATTTACAGTTGCTTTCTAGCCTAGCTTTCATTCTAGCAATTTTCCTTCAAGTAATTTCCCTTCACAAACATCTAGCTAGTTTCTATTCATGTCATTTCCCTTCGTGTTCTTTCCCTTTCAAAGCATTGAATTAGAGTTTTTTCCAAGTCATTTCCCTTCAAATTCATTTAGTTAGTTTTCATTTTGGGTCATTTATTTTGAAAAGCAATTAAGTAGATTCCATTTTTGCAAATCAATAGATCAAATTTACTTTGGCCAAAAATCTAGTAAGTAGATTTGCTTTGAAAAGGCATCATAGCATAGTTTGTTTCAAAAAGGTATTTAGCATAGATTTGATCCTAAAATAGTACCACACAAACAAACACAACACAATCATGTCCTATTTAAATTGTGTAAAGAGATGACTTTCATCTCCAATCTAAATTGGATTTCATAACCAATTCACCACCAGAGTTCAATGAGGTTTGGGTTC